>ONZE01009263.1:5959-22413 GCA_900322265.1 Macarthuria australis
CGGTTTTGGTTTTTTTTTTTAATTAATAAATTTGAAATCATAATTAAACTTAAAACTTCATACTCTCCCAACATGTTTAAATATGATTTCAAATTTTTTTTTAAAAAAAAAAAAAAAAACCTGCCACGTCACTTTTCCGGTACCGGAAACCGGGTACCTCACCCTTAAAACCATTTTTGAGTAAACTGGTCGGAATCTTCAAAGTTCATTATTATTTTGCAAGATTCAGAAATTCGATGTAAAGTTGCAAAATCTCGAAAAGTTCTGTATTATATGTTTATATTCGTGGTAAAATATGTCATAGTTTTTTGCAGCGATTGATGGATCAAACTTCCAAGTTTCCATGATTAATGCAAACATAAAAAAATTGATAAATGTGATTTTTTCTTTGTTTTTAAATTACGGATTATCCTTTCTTTTCTCTTTCTTTCTGTACGGGTTTTCTTTCAGTTTTTGGTTTCCTTCCGTTGTGTTTTTCCATCCACCTAATCTTCAGATGACACACCTCTTGAGTAGATTTAGACAAGATACAGGAGTCAACCGTCTTCATCCAACACATATCTCCTACTTGCTAGCATGAACAGACCAAGAAAGAGCTTTCTAACATAATATTGCTGAACTACAGGATTCTTTGGAAAAAAGCCATTTTGGCCATTAAATGGTTGGCAAGAAATGATTGAATAATCCAGGAGAAGTCATGCCACAATAGAGTAGAACAGACTGCCCATCTTCATCCTAGGCTTGCGCTGCAGACTTAATTCTGTGATAAAGTTTGAGACATTTACAGGCGACTAGCTAGTTATTTTGTTTTGATATTTGTTTATTTTATTTGAGGACTGCAATCCATTTCCAAATGGAGCCAAACGATTCACTATTCATTGGCTTTGGATTAAAATGAACAAAATCAAATGGCTCATTAAACTCTCTGCACTTCTTATGTATTGTGAAGTTGCATATTGTTCCAGCACTTCAAATCAAGGGTCTACAGAGAGCTCTCTGTTTACACAAGGGTAAGGCTGCGTACAATTGACCCCCAAGACCTTGCCCTCGAAGTGGAATTACACTGGGTTTTGTTATTGTTGTTGTTGTTATTTAATTTGAGGACTCCTGATCCATCCAAATTACATTCCACTGTTTTGACTGTTAACAATGTTGTCTTTTCTCTGCAATAAGACCATAAAATCATAAAACTTACCAAAACAATATCTAGTAGGCCCATCCAATATAGTATGCTTCCTATCTCCTTTACTCCTAGAAGAACCTCGTCCTTGAGTTCTGACTTTGAGGTCCAGTTAAGCTGCTCTTTTATGTGTCTCATGCAACCTGGATATTAAAGCTATGAGTATATATATCATTGAGAGAGAGAGAGAGAGAGAGAGAGAGAGAGAGACCTGTGACACCACCATCAAAGGGCAGCAAACCTATAGATTTGGGCAATGCTTCTTGTAATCCCGTAATCATTGGCTCGAGAGAACTTATCTATGAATAAAAGAACTTTAAATGAGAACTACAAATTTTTAATAGAGAAATAGAAGCTTCAAGTTATGTGCTTGTTCAAGCATATTACTAATCCTCCACCCCCTCGAAAGGAGGTTTTTCCTACCCTTCTTTTTTACCTTTAAAAAAAATATTAAATAATCCTCTAGCAGAATTGGTGCCCCACTCAACATTCCAAAAAGCATTCATGTATCAGAGTGAGAAGCCTGCTGGGGAGGTGTGGTCTGAACTCCACAACCTCACTTCTGTGACATATTCCTACAGGTGACCTTGCATATACAACACTGCCTGACCAAAATGTCTTAAGAATATTCGACATCATAAATAGTTAAACGAAAATGGAAAAGAAAAAGGGGAGGGGGGGCACACAAAAAGGGAAGAAGATTAAGTTAAATTCTGTAATTGCTACTTTTTTAAGATAAAGAAGAGGAAAATAGTTAAATGGGAAGAGCAAGGTACACATGAGAGGAGGACAAGAATTACTGTAAAGAACCCAAAACTGAAACCAGCCGAACCTGACTAAGGAATCCTTTCTTTAAAGCCCATAGATATCATAATTCATATCCACTTTTTAAAAATCCCCTATTTCCTATTCCATTTTCTTTTTCCTAAAATAAACTGAAGATTTGAGGAGCTACTGTAAGTTCTTTCCAGAAGCATCCACGAGCTTCAGACCTATTTTGTCAAAATAAGCTTACACCATAATTGTTTCCCCTTAGAAAAGGTGGGTAATATTTGTGCTGGCTTTCATAGAATTTGAAGAATTATGTTCACTGTTCTCTACTTGTTGATGGAGAACCATCCACGAGGAACACTCAAACCGACCCAGAACAAGTAGGCCTTATTCATAAGGTCTTAACTCTTGTGGCTCAATTCTCTAATTTGGGCTGAATGGGACGTATTTCTTAAGGGTCAATCCGACCTAATTCTTATTTTCCCATTCTCTTTGATTTTATTTTGTCCTTGGAACATTTAAGTTGCCTTTTGTTCATTTGAGTTTTCGTGTTTGAGAGTTTTAGTCCTACTCTTTAGTGGAGAAACTAGTGGATTGTGTGATGCTATCTATTTAGGAATTAATCAAATCAACTCATATTAATCCTTAAAATGACTTAAAGACCGCATACCAACCCAGCTACTAAACACCACCCATTCAAACAACCTTCCATTCCTACTCGTCCTAAGACCGAAAGTGAGCTCTTGGACTTGATTTGGCATCACTTGTAGGGATCATCTCATTTAAAGAAATCAAGCTTTGAATGTTGACTTCTATTTCTTGCTCATCGAACAAGTTTTTTGAGTCAACGGAATTTATCAGAGAGCCAAACAAGAAACTAAAGATGTGGAGAACAAGGAGTCCTTAGAATATGAAAGCTACTAGAAAGCATGCTAGTTAGCTGCAAACCTGTGGAAGTAATACCTTGGAAAAAGCTGTTGCATTACTAATATAGACATGTTCATTCCTTTCCAGCAAAATAAACCCAAGGAATAGTCAAAAAATCAAGTGTGTTTCCTTCCACCTTAACTAAGGTTTCGAACCTAGTGACTACTACCCTCAATAGCAAGGAGGTAGTAGTTTCATGGGTCTAGCTTCGCTTGTTGACTTTCCCCTCCCCTATAATTAATCCCTAATCTCAGTGTTGGGGTTTGCTAAGGGGCCTTCCCTGCCAAACTGAAAAAAAAAACACTTGACTAATGTTGCACACTTGCACCTTATCTAGGATTTCACATTTTTAAAGAAAATGAGAAATGGGAAAATGAAAGGCACTATGAGTTTTTAAACTAGCACATGAATATAAAAAGACTTGTAAGAAAATACACCAGGGAAATCTCCCTCCAAAACTGTAGTTTCTTGTGTGTTCAAGAAAAGAAAGGAGACCCAATCCCCGACAAATTAGTGACTTCCCTGATCTCCCTAACAATAAAAATGCTCCCGAACTAGAAATTCTGAGCATCCCCAACATGATGAAGAATAGGGGTGTCATGCAAGGAGGATAGGTGGAAAATTCTAGGAATAGAAACGAAAAAGTGTGCTTCCTTATCCAATGATCTTCTAAAAATGTACATTATACCATCTTGTGAAATGAACTTCCACTTAATCAGACAAAAAGGTATTAAGCCCAGCCTGTTTGTCCCAATCCTGTCTTCAGTAGGCCATGTTTATTTCTGATGACCCTGTGCCCACTCCTATTGGTCTCCAAAGAAAGCTTCCATAACCATTTACGCCCCAAAAGAAATGCTTTCAGACACCAAGCTGACAAAACCCAGGATCCCAACCTACTAAATAGTCTCTTCTCCCCAAACCAAAGAACCTCTGATTGACTATTTTGACATCTCTGCCATCCCAATTGAATGTAAAAGACGGAAAGACAACAAAGAAGAATTCTATTGAATGGCCCATCCACTGAAAGGGGATAGATGCAACTAAATATCTGCCATTAACGAAAATGGGATAGATGGAACGAAAATGAAAAATTAGTACCAATTTAATGACATAATAAAACAAAAGACAAAAAGAAGAATCAGTGCGCAGCCACAAATGGCTCAACCCACCTGTGCATTTAGCAACAGTTTGCAAGTATGCTGTCTAATACATTACAGAAGTAATGGCATGCAAATCTTTCCTAGTGAAAACTCAGCAGAGCTATGACCATCACAAAAAGCAACTACAAAATTTGACTAGACATGAAAAAATTCTTTCTCACAGATCATTTGAATATATTAATTACCCATATCTTCAAAAGGAAAACTGGAAGCAAAAGAAGCAAAAAGGAAAGATAGGAATGTTCAGCTGAACAATATGTTAGTCAACTTATTGCTGTTAACCAATCCACAGATTATACTACCACAAATGAAGTACAATATAAGTGGGAACCTAATACTGAACTACTGGAGGTGAGGAAGTTCGCAGCCTTATCTCTGGACTCAGAGAGTTTCCCAAGTGACAACTGTAAAATATTATGATTACCTTATTTGATATATGATCCAACAGAGCTCGAATAAGCCAAGGCAATGACCGAGATCCCAAAAGTCGGACAACGGAAAACATGTGAGGCATTCCAAAGAACCCATTGTGCAACCTTGTAAAGCTTTGATGTGCAGAATTTAAGTCCTGTGCAACAGTAAGGGAAAAGAACATCAAATAGAAACTCAACATATATTTTCTTTCTTTTCAGATTATAAAGTAAGACGGTATGTTGAAGATGGATTGATGTTAAGGAAAAACTTAAATCAGCTGATATTACGGAAGCAGGAGGCATGACTTGGTTATGCACACAATATCAGACAAAAACAAGAACATAGAGGATGATAGCAGTGACAGTGCATAATATGACAATATTGAGAAGAAATGTACCCGAAAGGCAAACTTACTCTTCTTGAACGCAAGTTAAAAGAAGTTTCTATAAGATGAAAAGCATCATGTTGAGTCCAGACCAGAAAGAAGTCAAGTAAACAAATTCTTACTTGGTTACCACAGTAAAAATGAGGCTTGGCATATGGCATTGATGGCTTCTGAACTGAAACACCGGATGATTTTGGTGATCGGACAAAACGTTGAGTAGTATTACATAATATGAAGTTAGGAAGGAAATCATTCTGCATCTCTGTCCAAATCTGAGAATGACAAGACAAGAAAAATAGTCAAGACTGATTCTTCGTACATTCCACGAGCCCTATGCAATCATATCCGCACATTTCCATGTATTATCATTCCTAAGAAAAATCAATTTGAAAAAGTGAAGAAAAAATATAATGCAATCAACAGATTTAACAAATTTCATATCCAAATCACGCTCTGCATCCAACAAAGACAATATATACATGTACAATATATACACATACGAAAAGAGGAATGTTATTTTCCGAATTTGGAGAATACACTACAGCTGCCAAAACAAAGGCTCCTGGAGTCCCAATTTCAAATTGCATCTTTTGAGACAAACTCAAGCAAGTTAAGATTTGAAGCAACTTTTCTGTCAATTACATTTCATAAGAGAGAGGACGAAAAGAAAAAGAATAAAAACGATGATAATAATAACAATAACAATAATAACAATAACAATAACAATAATAACAGTAATAATAATAATAATAACAATAATAATAATAAAGCTAAAAAAAAATATTGTTGCCATACTTTCTACTATTTGTTTTCATATTCTCTTCTGGTCCATTCTGTAAGCCAAAATTTCAGAATTTCATTACATATTCACCATTACTTACTCTTCTTTGAGATATTTATTTGAAATTTTGTCAAAAAGATACAACTAACTACCCCCTCCCCCCTTCCCGACCCTTAAAATCCAAGAGTGCTAAAGATGAACATGTTGATTAATATTAGTCAACCCATATTTCAGACCATAACTATAATTGGAAGCATCATAATATGTTCCTTGCAATCTGTGCCAAAATCACATCATGCGAAATACAACAGGAATCTTTTAACTCTTAAAAGCAGCTAACATCATACCTAAATAATCATGATCAATGGATTAATGATACAACCAAGCAAGCTATGGTTTGCTGTGGCTGGAAGTTATATCTGATGATAATCAGCTAAAAAAATATGCAGATTTGAAGAAACACTTAAGTGTATCCAAAGAGGAAGAAATTAAACCTGGTAAGCAAGTCGACTTGAATAGGAAACAAGAGATATATTCTCTTGCATCTCACTGAACATAAGATTGAAGGAGTCAATTGTCAGATCCTCGGACAACAGCTCATGGGCATGTTTTAAGATATTTACAAGATTCTCCAGTTCCTGAAACAAATATGGTATTTAAAAGGAGCAAAAATGACCTTGACAACACATTTCCCTCAGAAGTAAAAGAAAAGTTGGGTACTTACCACAATAGCACAGATATCCTGAGACTCAAAACGATCAAACAAAAACTCAAGGTTTTCTCTGAATGTCTTGTTCATATGTTGGGAAATCAGACATCTCATGTCAATGATCCTTCCTAGTAACTATACATTCATCACAAACGATTTCAGATCAGTCAGTTAGAGGAAGGCAAAGATAAGCAGAAATGATAAGACTCTCCTTCATATGGCGTGAGTAAGGCCTTCAATAGCCAACCAGGTATATAGACCATGTTTTGTTGCATCCAGAGTCATAAGGTTTAAAGCTAAAATTTTCAGAAACCAATGAGTATGAGGAAACACATATATCTTCTAAGCCAACCAAATAAGTCATGTCCCCTGACAGATATGCCAAATCTATCGATATAAGAATATTAAGGTTAAAATTAAACCTAGAAAGTCAAATAAGAATTCAAAAAAGACCAATATTGCAGCAAAGCCAACAAAATTAGAAAAGTCAAGACATCTGCATATGATTTTGTTTGAGGTACTTTTATTATTGATTTTTCAGTTACCAAGCAAATTTGACGTCTAAAATAAGCATTAAAAAAGGAGATAATGACTTATAGGTACCACTTTTAAGTTTTTATTCCACACTAGGAAAGTAACACTTATTGTCATTTTATTCACAAAAGGCAGTAAGTGTGAAATATACGGAATAAAAATTTAAAAGTGGTACCTATTAGTCCAAGCCCCCTTAAAAAAATAAAAAAAAAAGTTCTCTTTTCAATACAGTAGGCCAAAAGGTAATAACTTGAGAAAACTTGATATTTCTAGGGCGAAACAGAGAGGAGACATCCCACAACATGCCCACAATGAACAATTGACGGATTCAGTGATCAGATCTAGCTAATAAAGTTCTATTAAAATAGGTATTAAACATATTTTAACATTTTATAACACTTGCATGAATAATGTCAGTTATGACCATAAAAGTGTCACAGACAAAAAGATTTTAAGAACTCAGAAAGGATGCAGAAAACAAGAAGTAAAGGACCAGGACGCAATGGAAGGAAAAAAAGAAAAAAAATAGCACAAAACTGGTTGTCAATTAAGTTATTATGTTAAGAACACTCGAGAGAAATTGGCAAACAAAAGCGGTTATCATGTTCTCAGCAAATTAAGAAGCAAGAAACTCAAAAGTTCCCATGGATATAATTCAAAACTTTGGTTGTGTTTCAGCAGCAAACGTGGATTCAGTGCCAGAATGATGAGGACAGTTTAGACAAAAAGAGAAAAAAAATATATACGTGGAGACTAAACAGAACATCAACACCAACAAAGTTACTATAAGACTCGTAGAAGATGATAATAAAGCTGTCTAAGAGTAATACAGTGGATTGAGCAAGGGACACCATGAAGATAGCACAAGCATAAAGACTCGTACTCACCTTAACTCTAGTCAATTTAAATAGAGCACTGAATCTCTTAGGCTGCACGAAGTATTTTTCTCCATTGTCCACTGCGAAGAGAAATGATGGATCAAGCAAGTCCCTGATAGTTTGCACCAAAAAAAGATAGAAGTTTTCAACAACAAACATTACTTCGAACACAAATTTCATACATCAAACCACATAGAATGAAGAGTTTATGGATATGTGCAATATGATCCCACAGTTGGAGAAGTCAAGAAGTAAAAATATGAGATCAATACTTCTAGGCGCAGGCATACCTTGCAGCCAAACTTTTATAGTATGTGAAAATGGCTTCACACAACTTGGATAAGAAAATATCAAAACAATGGTCCACCTGCAGGAATCAACAAAGTCCAATCAATTTCTAAGCCAAAAAACCAAGGGAATAAACAATGCATCTTAATAGTATCCATATAACAGCTACATATACATCATTTTGAATGCAAAAGACGTCAACAGTGCATACTTTAAAGAGAGAGGGAAAAAAGGAAAGAAAAACAGAAATCTAACTGCACATTATCTAATTCACATCAATTAGGCAACATGAAAGTCTAGGTACTTGAGTTACCTACTCAAGCTGGTGAGATAGCTATTATAGTAGCTGTTGTTGAATCACCATTTTCCACTCCCTTAGAAATCAAATGACTCAAAGCATTCACCAATCACCACTAATGTCAAAAGGAACGGAGGCGCAGATCTCCTTGTTCAATCCTTGTGAATCACCAAAACTTTTAATAGAAACAAAAGGTACATGCCAACAAAAGACAACCTAGAATTAACCTCCTCCATTTAGTTCCAAGACCCTCTTAGCTTCATGACTATCTGAAATCGTAAGCCTTTAAAAGTACAACTTGCTGAAGCCATATGCTGATTTTATACCATGCACAAAAGCACTTTGTTCTGATGATGTAGTACAAGGACATTGAATGTAGTATTCATGCTCTTACCAGCTACACAACTCTCATAAAACTAATAAACACTTAAATGGAAAACCTCTTTTTGGAGCATGGGTAATGGACGTGGAATTCATGCTCTTACCCACCACGCCATTCTCATAAATTTCCTAAAACACCTAACTGGAAATACCATCACCCTCTAACTCCTTAACAGAACTCTTTAGCCTTCTTCCATTGGCCATCTAAGAAGAGAACTGAGTTAGTATCTACCTCCTTAGCCTATTTCACGTTCAACTTTGCCCACTCTGCTTCTTCTCTTGAGAACCAAATCTTCCAAGTCACTTTAAACATTAACTCATTTTTTTCAGGCCCCTCACTCTTGAATGTTACTCTTTCCACCTATTGATGTAGACAATACCCCAAAAATTATCCTCCTTTTTATGCTAACATCCATAAGCACCTTCAACTTATGCTTCACATACTCAACTTCCAACTAAACCATGCCACCCCTCCATCACAACTTCTGAAACCAATATGGACTCATAGAATAAAACCCCGACATGAATAACAGTAAAAAAAAAATTGATAGCCATAAGAAATCGATTTGGCTTTTAATAGCTACAAGAAACCACCACAAATGGATCTTACACTTGACTACAGTGGGAAAACAAAAAGGGGGAAGAGGCTGAATAGATAACAATTTGAAGTACCTCAGCTTCAATTTCATCATAGAGGAAGCGCTGCTTGAGAACAGTTAGTGCTTGTTGAGCAGCATCATTGTAAATGTCAAAAGGCATAAGAACACTCTCAAGCAGACCTGCGTTTTGGGACTCCAGCATATAATCTACCAGCATCCAGGGAAGAGAGCATTCAATCGGAAACTGCAATCAGGAGACAAGTCAGACGTACCGAACTGCAGAATATGATATGATGTGATACCTATAGACATGTCATGACATGATCTCCGCATTTCATGGAATGACATATCATGATACAACTCACGTTGAGGAAACCGTGCAAAATACAGGGCACAAGCTCAATATGCCTACAGGTATTACAAGTAGACCTGATGGCCATATGCTCAATCCCCAGGGTGGCACAATAATATGGTAATCACCCCTTGCAACATAATGATGATGAGTGATAACATGATACAAAATAACAAAAAAACAGAATAATCTTGCCTCAAAAAAGGAGTGAAACTGGTTTTTATCTTCCATCTTTCCTTTTCCAGGCATGACATCCCATTAATGCCAATAACCAAAAAGGGTATAACAAACTGCAAAAGACATAATACGCACTTGTACTTCTAATTTACTCATGGGTACAAGATCCACCCTTCTTCCTCCACACAAACTCTTTCTCTCATACGGCCTCATAATACACCACATCGACAACAGAAAAAGCAGGAAATTGGCAACTTCTTGGCATGTTAACCTCCTAAAATATACCTCGTAACATAAAGATCCCCATTACTTGCACTGCCATGTATTCATCCCTCTCGCTCATCCACTCATGGGTCGTAAGTGGCCCATGATCCCTCGTGCACATGTCCCTTCCCCTCCTCTATCTCGGGTCCCTCCCTGTCCCTAACCCTCTCCAGGCACCTAATGAAAGGATGGACGTCGGCTAGCAAACCCCTCCCCCCCCCCCCAAAAAAGGCCTCCAACCAGACCTCTCTCATCTCTCTCCTCTTCCCCACCTTGAGAGAAGTTGATGTCAGTAAGCGACCTATCCTTGCCTCTCCCTCTTTCTCTTATCCCCTACCCTCCATTTTCTCTCTCTTCTTCCTTTCCCCCACTTACCTCCCTTTTTCATAACCAATGTTCGACAATAAATGCCGCAGCAATTCCTTGACTTTTAACCGAAAGCCAGGTTTACCCTATGAACTCCATGTAAATAGTGGTGTTTATGATGAAACAAACCTCCCCGGTAATTTTTTTGCCAAACAATAGGGTCACTGGCAAACCCCTAATCGTCGTAGTGTAGCAATGCGATAGCTGGGTAGGGGAGATGGAAGGAAACGAGAAGGAAGGCAGTGGGGAAATAAATCAAGGAGATAACCTAGATTTCAAGGTTTCTAGTTTTCACATAGTGAAGTGTAAGAAGAATGAATCAGAGGATTGCATTTGCAATATCCATAACCGAAAAAGGACATTTTCTTGTGCCATTATATTATTCTTTGTCAAAGAGGTGGGGCAAGAAGGCAGAACAAGAGACAAAGAAGGGAAGGACAGGAGAGGAGAGGATACAAGGAAAAAAAGTGACATCTGATAGACCTATTATCAAGCAGGTGTTCACTAGGCGTCAATTAGCTTGGTGAGAGTTACTGGGTGTTATTTAGCTCCTTTTGGGTCTGAGTTTTATTATTGTAATATGGGCTGAGTTTTAGTCACTTTATATTTATGTGGGAGGCCCATGTGGGTCAAGGCTTATGTTTGCAGCATAAATAGTAGTGGCTGCAAATCACTAGGTAAGAAAAGATTGGAGAGTAAAATACAGTAGCCGTTTTTATCATCTTAGCATCTGTTAGCTTGTAATAGCTCTCTCTTTCAAATACCAATCAAAGTTGCTATTTCTTCTTATTTTTAATATCAATCTTAGCTTGAATTTATCAACATCGCAACTACATAAATATAGGAAACCCCACTTCCTCCATTGAAAAAGTATAAATTGGAGTAAAGGAAGAGTATAGCTGATAAGGACAAGGTGTACTAAATAAAGGACAGCGAAAAGTTACAAACTAACCCAATTTCTTTGAATTACCCGATGGGACCCTGCTGCCTGAGCCCATAGAGAGGACAGTAAACCTCCCTATCCTAAAGGACGTCAACCGGCAGAGACCACTCCAGAGATTATGAACATTTCTTTTCCAACCAAATACACCAGAAGACAGCTAAAAAAGCATTTCATCATAGAAACATTTCCTTTTCTTTTGATGCGTTTGTAGATGAAAAATTAATCTAACCCACAAACGATTATGAAAACTCGAACAAACGAAAGGATATGGAGATAGAAATCTTTGGCCTTAAAGATATTCCACACACACAGCAATGGAACTCACCCAACCTAGGATTAATATCAACTAAGCCCTCACCCTCTCATACAGAGATTAGAGAAGACAACAGAGAATAACTCACACAAGTTGCAAATTAATCTTGAAAGAATTTCTGAACATAATTGACTCAAATTATGCGTGAGTTATTTCTACTTAGAAACTTTTTCTCCTTATTTCTACTAGAGCCCATGTAACGAACTTTAATGTGATCCTGATGCGTAACTATGATGCACAGAACACGTCCCTCCTTCCGTTTCCTACTTTAAAAATGGGAAGATGGCATGAAATTCCTAGAAACGTCTGAAAAACATTTTGAGGCCATTTTGCCAGCTTATGAAAACCAGAAACAAAAAATAAACAATTTTCCTCTCCAACCCTACCTTCGGCTCTTGACCAAAGGG
Source organism: Macarthuria australis (assembly GCA_900322265.1). Lineage (NCBI taxonomy): Eukaryota > Viridiplantae > Streptophyta > Magnoliopsida > Caryophyllales > Macarthuriaceae > Macarthuria > Macarthuria australis. The sequence continues at coordinate 18,087 of ONZE01009263.1, forward strand.
AATCCACCATGGCCAGTGACTTTCTCCAGTCACCTCCGTTAACTACTGATCTTTCATTCTCTCAATCTCTCTGCTTCTACTTAGTTTTCTCTCTCTCTTGCCCATCTGTCTTGCTCTCTCTAGATCTCCTGTTACATTATCTCTCTCTCTCTCTCTCTCCTTTGGCTTTAGGATTCGTTTCCTCTCTCCCTCCCTGGTCTATCTCTATGGTATGTCCAGTCTCCAGTTCACTGAAAATGAGTAACAGCATGTCTTGGGTGCACCAATTGTTTACCCTACACCATGAGAGGAANNTTTGAAAAAATAACTACTTTTTTTCAAAAAAACAAAGAAAAATGGGTGGTGTAGGGAATACACTTGGAGTATCTAAGAATTTGTGAATGAGTAAAGGCAAACCCCTCTGTTTTCTTTCTTTTACACATGTTTCTCTCCCTCTTTTGACAGCAATAACAACCACCACCACCTAGAGAAATTCCATCGTGAGCAGCTTTTAAGGAGGTTAAGATATAAGTTGTTTTTCAATAGACCACAAAATATATTTTCAAAAAGAATTTTAGTAAGTGGTAGAAAATAATAGTAAGAGCGTAATTAAATCTTACCATGTAAGTGAAGATTATGGAAGTAACTACTTAAATGAATAGTAAAGAGGATCATAAAAGAAAAGAAAGAAACAAATGTCTCCAGAGTTCATGACAACAAAATCTATATAGTAAAAAATCAAAATCAAACCAGGACAAGAAAATGGTAAATGGTCTACACACGAAAATTGCTTGTCATCGTATCCTATATGTGATCTGGTACAGTATAATAGAATGCCATAGGGCCCTATAAGGGGACATGTCCTTTTGAGATAGAGTATGGTCAAGTCTGTCTCATCACCTATCCCAGTTTATTTTTGGCCTTCCCCATCTCTTTTGGAGTCTTTTCAAGGTGAACCTTCCATAACGTGAACAAACCATCTAAGTCTCGTCTTTCACATCTTCCCTTCAATCCTGAAAAGAAGTTGACAGTTGTCTTATCTTCTTGGTATATGATTTTCCTCACTTCCACAAAAAATCTCCATTTCCATCCTTATTATCACACTTTAAATCATTTGCAAAATTATAAACATCATCTATATATGAGGTTTCTTAATTTCAGTCCCCACTCTTTTAATTACTACATCAGCACATGCATATTTGTGGCTACAATATCACTTCTTTGCAATAGTAGTTGGTAGTAGGTTGAAGGGTAGTGTGTGTTGCCAATCCAGGTACATACAATAGCCCAACATAAGGAAAAAGAAGCATGGTCCTCTTTTTAACACAAACATAAAAGATATAGATATGATCAGAAATACATGTTATATTCTAATTTCTTGAGACTAGTTTCCAAGAATGAGGTGACAACTATCAACCTCTCATGTTAGCTATCTGGAAATCTTGATTGTTTTACCTGGATGACACGGGATGTTTCCAAATAGAACTCTCTGAACCAAAGGAAGCCAAGGTCTGTGAGCGATGCAATCGTCACTGTAGACATAATAGCACCGAATTAGCTACTCCAACAATTTAATAGCTCTACAACCAAAGTTACTAGCATCTTCCAGAATTTCTAAGAAAACATAAGTTTGCTTTTGTTGTACTATTTCAAGAAAAATTACAACTTCGTGTGAAGCAGAAAAAAAAAATTTAAAAAAAAATGCAACATTTGTTTTGGGACGAAGAAGTGTGTCTTATGTAAGTGCATATTAAGCTCCGAAAGCAAGGAATCTACGTAATTCTACCAGGAGGAGAAAGATGCAAGGGAAATTAGCAAGAAGGCGAGAAGACAACCTGTGTAGTCTAAGATATGTAGAAAAAAGCCAAGCTTGTAAAAGAAGGTCTCCAACTTTTTCAAATCTTCAACGGGTATCTCTGAGCCGCTATTGCTAAACAGCCCACCAGCCCTCCTTATATTTCCACCAGAGACAACCTCATATATTAAAAACTGCAAACAATGGACCTGAACTTTGAAAGCAAACAACTATTAGTATAATTAGAAAAACAAATGATGACGAATATGGAAGATAACTGAACAAAATTGAAAGCTGAATCAAATTCGAAGAGACCATCAGTGAGGTAATAATATTCTAACTTGTGTCTCAATATCGGAGGATTAGGTTTTAGCTTCAACAGTTTAAATTATGTTCTACGAAGATTTTGTGTGGTTGGAGCCAAGTGCTTTAGACGACCATCATATCTCTTTGCTGGAGAGTTTGTGGGAAAATAATAAGCAATTTGAAGTTAACTGCCTTTGTGTATACAAGTCTCCAAAATTCATATCACCCCTTGCTATCTGGTTAACGTTTAATGATTTTGATCTCTTATTTATCAACAAGAAATATACAGTCTCAATATCAGTTAGGAGGACAAATCAGACATGCAAAATGTTAAAATAATCACTAAATCTTTAAGCTCTATCACCTGCCAACATAGTTCATTTTCTTTGCTTCCCCACCGCCTCATCCTCTTCCTTTGAGGAAGTAAAGAGGACATGTGTTAAGGATATCCCATGGATATAAAAGTGACATGTAATAGTCAGTGAATTATCCATTGTTTATGTTCTGTTACCTCTTCTCACATTATTTCTTTCAGTGACCTCTTCTGACATCATTTCTTTCACTAACTAGGTGTTCATGTGCACTACTAGAAATGGGTTTACCAGCCCCATATGGAGGATTTCTTGCTTAAGAATGATAGGGAGAAAGAAGGCCGAAATCCTTCGGAAAAGAAACTTTTTACAGTTTCTTTACGCCGCTTCGGTTTGGGAATCTGCTGTGCAAATTTCAAAGGAGTCTCTGCTGCACATATCCAGATTTCTTAAAGAGTTTTAGCGTTAATTCCTTTATATAACATTTCAGGTTTTTACGTTTTATTCTAATGAGGACTTCGTCTATACAGTTGTTAACTCCTTTGATAAAACTTTTTCCCATGAAAAGAGAAATAAGACAGGGTACTCCATCTCTACCAATAGCAAAAGAAATTAAAATAGAAAATTGTGCAACTTAGCATGAACCACACACTTTATCAGTAAAGAGGAGCTTCACAAAAACAATAATAAGAATAAAGAAATAAATAACAAAGAAAACCATAGAAGGACACCAAAAGGGTGTCATCCAGTGAATTATAACATCACCAAATTGATAAAATTTACTCTGGACAGCAATAAACAAAGGATCTTCTAAATTCCCAAACATACAAAGAATAATGTCTAACAAAAAACTCGCAATGGTTAATTTTAACACAACGGTGCAGTAGTGAGCACACCTGAGCTGGTGTTGGCGCAACTGGTCTAGGATACAAGTAGCTCCCTTTGCTTTCTTCGCCTTCTTGCTGTAAAGTTTGCAACTCAGTCTCTTGCTTGCTTGTGTTTGCCATCCAATCTGCCGAAAGAGTCCGCATATCAGACAGAATCCTGAAGATAGAATCATTCCTGAACTTTTTAGAAATCGAGAAATACATCTTTAAACAGAGCATAAACACTATAAGTTGTTTAGAAAATAACAGAAAAGCTATGTGATGACATATATCACTCTACTAGAACACTACCATTCTTTTCCTATGGTAGGTACATATTTGAACTACTATGGTAAATGCCAAGACAAGAAACTAGCTACAGCCTTCAGTTTTTGCTATGCTTGCACCTGCAGCTCAAGCCTCCAGATAAGAATAGAGCCTAAACCAACAAAAGTAGGAATTCCCTACATATCAAGATCAATTAATCTACTTGTTTGGTTTATTGATGTACCAACTCATGCAGAACACTAGAAAAGACACTGAACATGAATGGAATTAATCCAGTAGTATGGTTTGATTACAAATTAGTAACTAAATGATATTTTGCCCCTCCAGTAGGCCATATGAGGATATCATTTAGGTTGTAGGATTTGTTTAGAAAACAATAATTACACCCATAAAGTATGTGTTAGTAGAAACTTACCCCTTCCATGAGAAATTATGACTAATAAAAGTAGCATCTTTGTTGAGAGGATTGAAGAAAGAATTGGTTGGGTTTCTAGAAAGATCACCAATAGCTCAATAGGGGCTAGTCAAGTTACCGCATTAATTCAACCATAACAAGATTATCCAGGCAAAAAAAATGACTAAAAAATGCCCACCTGGAAAGGTCCTTTTTCCTCCTGAAGGTAGTACGCAACATATTGGCCAAGGTGTTCTGAACAAAATCTTGAACTTCGGAATGGATTGTTTCCCATAAGGCATCAGCAACCAATGTGTCAGAACGTTGCATCATTGATGCAATGCTTTTTATGTACCCAACAAGCTCAACCAGAGCTCTCCTCTCCTCT
>ONZE01009509.1:0-11131 GCA_900322265.1 Macarthuria australis
TCATTTCTAGTGATGCTTGCTTCACCAGGTGTTACGGCATTCTTGCAGGCAGCAACTGAGTTCGAGGGATATTCAAGCTTCTCGACAGGATGAGCTGATTCCGGATTCTTTTTCCACAGAGGTGATTAGTTAGAGTTTTAAATGATTTTATTGGTCTGGAGGCTTTCAAACAACTTATAATTGAGTGTCAAGGGGTCTGTCCTACTTAATGGGATTGATTTTCTTGCCTGGCTCCATCCAACTCTCTAGGGCTATCTTATCCCATTCTTGAGCCCTAGTCTCACTTTGAGCACTTTCCCTCAGAATGCCCATATGGTCCAAATAACCAGTTTTTTACCCCATCTTAAATATCTTTTGCCATGTCTTGGCATCCTTAGTACCCACATACATAGTGTTTATGAAGGTTAAATGTTGCACTAAATTGAGTTACTAGTTGTTTTTGTTTATCAAGAAAATGGATTTAACTTAATTGTGGGACACTGTTGCGACATTTACTAGTCAAGATGACTTTTTTTTACATGAAAAGTAACAGATTTTCTTTTAACCAAAAATAGTAGTGTGAGTCAGAAAGAACCAGTTCAGGTATGAAATTAAACATAAACTACAATATCTAGGTGCTGCTTTGAAAATGCGGAACATCTGCAGGTAGTTTTCCGTGGGAAAAGAACTCTTAAGATTTTCACCCTTCACCTCATGATGTCGAAGAAAAGAACTTTCTAGGCCTTCAAAACTCTGTGGTTTGAAGAACTTGAAAACAATAACTAAGTTCTAAGGAGAAGAGTCTGTGTTTTTTTTGGCTAAATACTGACTTGTCATGAAAATTAATCATTTTCACGTGCATTTATCGTGGTTGTCCATAAAAGCATCAAAAAGCAAGACAATTCTTACCTTTTCTGCAGAAACCTGAACTATGTGGTTAGGATTCTCTGCCTCAATTGTTGCCATATTATTGACTTCAACCACTTGTACCGAGTCTGATCCATCTATCTCATTGGACTCAGTGACTTCATCTGGTTTTTCAGTCTCTTGGGTATTGTCTGGCTTACACTCATTTCTTTCAGTTTGTAGTTCAGGAGCATCCACCTTAGGGTCCATATAATTCATCGGGTTCACCATATGGTCAATTGTGCTAAAAATTATAAACTATTTTGCAAAAAAGATAACCATGTTTGTTAAACTGACCTCGTCTGTTCTTTCTCCCATTGTAGCTTGTTGAAAATCTTCCCCCGTGTCTTTTCTGTCAAAACTTTTGGATTCATCATTAATCTTGAGTTCTTTGGTGGCCTGTATATAGAATAAAAGTTTAATGTAGGGGGGGGAATTATCTAAGACATGGCCATATAGCTAATTTCTTTTCACAATGGTAAGAAGAGCATCTTGGGCCTGTGATATTGCAAGCCCTTCCAGGGAAGGAAGCCTGTAACACCCCGGAAGCCTCGTGGGCCCAAGTTTCACCACCATTTGCTTTCTAGAAAGACTGACCCCACAGACCAACACTTGTCCTTCCGGTGCGCTTTGGCGGGGGTAGTCAGCCTCTTGATGCTCATTGTCATGTAGCTATTAGCATTCATGAGTTTTAAGCTTTTACCTCATCTCTGGCTTTGGATTTGTCTAAGGAACACTCATCCAATTTGATATTGCTTTCTTCCATGCTCAAGATTTTTTCCTCTCCATAACCATTCAGAATGAGGTTTTCACCAGATTTGTCATGATGACCTTCTACTTCTTCACTGCTTTCTTCATTCTTTGCCCTGTTTTCTTCACCAAGGTCTATGGTTTGTTCACTTGAGATCACAAATTCCGAGGAACTCTCTAGCTTCTCAACATGATCAGCTGGTAAAATAATCTATGCAAGGAAATGAATCCGTTAGAGACTAAATGAAAAATGGTATCGCCATCGGAGTTGTATATGAAAAATGATCATTATTCTCATCAAAGCCATCAGTGTATTTTCTGGAATGTGGAGGCCTTCCATCTTTCCATAATTATTACATCCAAACTTTTCTTGGTCTACCTGTTCGCCTTCTAGAGACCCTAGCCTCAATTAAATCACTTTGTGTGTTACATGTGGTCTACTTTGCAAGTACATAACCCATCTTGACTTGTATCTTTCCTTCCTTAGTAGTTACTTCTAGCTTCGTTTGTTAAGAAGGGAAGTTCGCTCTATCTAAATTGAAGTGACCAACATAGAAACCAATCTCTAAGCACTAGCACACAGAAAATAATAAACTTACTGAACATTTAAACTTTTGTAGTTGGATAACCCGAAAACAGTTGAAGAGTATATTAGTTTCATGAAATAGTATGTGTTGTTTTCTCCAGTGGAAAAAAAAAAAATTGAAAAAAATCTGTCTTATAAAGAATGATAGTATTGAGCAAGGAAAATATAGAAAAGAAAAACTGTTCTGACCTCTTTTGTGGAAATGCTGTCATCTATGTTGCTAGTACTCTCGTTTTCTGTATCATCATGCAGTTTGTCAATTTCTGCTGTCTCGTTTACTTCAGAATCTTGAATTTCATCATTAGAAACATTAGTGTTTTCGTCTTCAAATCTTTGATTCACTATGTCCTCGTCCTTCGTTGTGTGGGCTCCATCTATCTCATGGACCCCACTTTGTTCTTGGGCATTCCCATCAGTTTGGACAACAACATCTCCTGATTCTTGACCATAGAGCTTTTCCTTATTATTTTCTTCGAACTTTATTGATTGTTGACCATATATCTTATCTACCTGCTCAGAACTGTTTGTTTGCTCTTCATCATCAGTTGTTTGTGCTGTCTTTTCTGATGAGGATTCATCTGGCATCTCTTCCTTCAGGTTCAGGACTTGAACTTGCTTCTGTTCATTGGTTTGTGAAATTTGACCTTGTACAATGTCTTTTTCACTAATTTCACTGACATTTTGGAAATTTGTACCGGAAATTGTCGTACTTGAAAAATCATCCTCTTGTTTGGTTTCACCTACCTCCAGCTCTTCTGCTGATTGGTTTGCATTAATTTCAGTTGAAGCCACATATCCGCATTCCTGTTTTAGCACAGGAAACCTAATCATTTCAACCTTTTCTACAGCTGGATTTTCAAGGTCTTCAATCTTTGGAGGAATCTCGTGTGAGATTGTCTCTTCTTTCAACACTGTCGTACTTTTGATGTTAAGATTTTCTTCACAACAGTCTTCTCCATGCTTTTCGTCCTCTCCATAACTATTCACAGTGAGGTTTTCTGCACTGTTTTCTTCTTTCTTTACCCTGTTTGCTTCACCAAGTCCTATGCTTTCTTCANTTAAGATCACTACTTCCGAGGAACTATCCAGCTTCTCAACATGATCAGCTGGTAAAATAATCTATGCAAGAAAATGAATCAGTTAGAGAGTGAATGAAAATTGGTACTGCTACTTGTTGAGAACACACATGAGAGTGTCCCACCTTGATAAAGAAGAGAAAAAGATTTCTAACATACAAGTCTAGCGGGCTACTCCACCTATTGCCAATTGGTTTTAGGATGAAATCTCACTTGGACTTGAATGTGGGTTATCTTTCCTCCTCCATACATCCTCTGGCTAGGCCCACAGGAAATTTTTACACTAGAGTTTTATGTGAACAATGATCATTATCACCATCAAAACCATCAGTCTACTCTATGGAATTGGTTTAGTAAAGCTACTTCCTCTATGTTGCTCTATTTTCAGTCAATCACTCCTGAATTTTGGACGCCTGCCATCTTTTGATAATTATTTCATCCAACTCTTTCTAGGTCTACCTGTTCACCTTTTAGAGACCCTCGTCTCAGTTGCTAAATATGGTCTGCTTTACAAGTACTAAGCCCATCTTGACATCCTTCCTATATCATGCCTTCCTTATGAGTTGCTTCTAGCTTAGTGTGTGATGAAGCGACCAACTCTAGAAACCAATCACTAGCGGACAGAAAATAATAAACTTACTAAACGTTAAAAACTCTGAAGTTTGATAATCCGAAAGCAGTTGAAAAGCATATCAGCTTCTTTTCACAATGAAATAATATGTATTGTTACCCCCAGTGAAAAAATCTGCCTTGTAAGGAATGATATTTTGAGCTAGGAAAGTATAGAAAGAAAAACTATTCTGACCTCTTTTACAGAAATGCTGTCATTTATTTTGCTAGTACTGCCGTTTTCCGATTCATCATACAGTTTGTCGATTTCTGTTGTTTCCTTTCCTTCAGTTAGTTGAACTCCATCATTAGAAATATTACTGGTTTCGTCTTGGCTTGAAACTGGGTTTCCAGCAAATATATCCTGGTTTTCATTACCAGAGTTGCTCTCTTCAAATCTTTGAATCACTATGTCCTCATCCTTCATTGTGTGGGCTCCATCTATCACATCGATCCCACTTTGTTCTTGGGCTTTCCCGTCATTTTGGACAACTATACCGCTTGAGTCTTGACCGTAGAGCCTAACTACCTGCTCAGAACTGCTTGTTTGCTCTTCATTATCAGTGGCTACGTGGCATGCTCGTTCGAAGTTTTCCTTCAGGACTCGAACTTGCATTGCACTCTCTTCTATATTGGTAATTGCACTTAGAGCTTCATGCTTTTGTTCGGGGTTTTCAGATGATGGTTGCTCTTGTGGGTCATCTGTTTGCAAAATTTGGTCTTCTTCAGTTATCGCATTGACTTCTTGGCAACTTATACTGGAAAGCGTCACATTTGAAAGATTTCCCTCTTGTTTGGTATCATCTAACTCCAACTCTGCCACTGATTGGTTTGCATTAATTTCTGTTGAAGGAAACCTAATAATTTCAACCTTTTCTCCAGCTGGATTTTCGAGGTCTTCAACGTTTGGAAGAGACTTTTGTGAGCTTGTTTCTTCTTTCATACTTTCGATATTGAGTTTTTCTTCACAACAGTCTTCTCCTTGCTTCTCCTCCTCTTCAATGCTTTTCTTTGAAATATCATATGTGGGGCCCAGGATATCGTCAGATGTATGACTTTCCTCTAATGGTGGAAATTCTTCTGATGTGTTTGCCACAATTGATACTCCTGGCTCCTCATACAAATCATTCTTGACTTCTGCAATCACAATTTCCCTGTCATTCTCCGAAATTGATGTGTCCACATATTTCACCTGCAATGACCAAATGTTCAAAAAATTGTGGTTAAGTTACTAGAAAGCAATAGCTAAAGGAGAAAAACGAATTACTCGTCAATGAAATAATATATCATCTTAAATAAATCTTGGCTGGCGGTCTAAGTCATTTATTTTCACAGGGTAAAATACTTGTTGTCTATTCGTGTTGTTAAATCGTAGTGTATATAAAAAGTTTTACCTCTTCTGGAGAAATATTATCCAAGTTCTCAAGACCGTCATGTTCTTGAGTAGGATACTCAGCCTCAATTTCTGGTGCTTTATTCACTTCAACATGCTGTGTTCTGTCATTGGACATCTCAACAGACTTACTTTCACTGGAAATACTCATTTCATCACCTCTATTTTGTGTGAAAGCTTCAGGGCGTATTAAATCCTGCTGATTTGGTATTGTGTTGCTCGAGTTGTCCTCTTCGAATCTTTCATTCACTATCTCGTAGTCTTCAACCGAGTCTGCTGGATTCATCTCACTTGACTCGCGTAATTCCTGTGTTTTTTCAGGCTCTTGGACTTCGATAACATCTAACATGCAAGTGTTTCTTTCATTCTCCTGGTCAGGAGGATCCAGGTCAGCATCCATGGATTTCACCTGGTTCACCACCTTGTTAATTGTTGTGAAATTGATGGAGAGCAGATTTAAAAACGGAAGAAAACTTGTAGTAAACTGAGAAAATAGCTAACCAAATGGTTAATTTCAGAGAACGACTCTCCAAAGCCCAAAGCTGCTACAGGTAAATACTTAATTTTCTGGATATCCTTCCCTATACCCTCTACTATGTTTTATACTAGGTTCCTAACTCATTCATTACAAAAATGCCACATGGCAGCTTATTCTTCTTCTAGAATCTCCCATAGCTAAGTTATTTATCCTAATAATACTCTAGATACTATCCAATTACTCCTCTTTACCCATTACACTAAGGATCTATCAGTAACTAACAGAAAATATGGAACGAGAGAATGATATTTTCTAGACTGACCTCATAATCTGTTCTTGCTTCTCTTATAGCTTGCTGACAATCTTCCTCCGTATATTCTCTTTCAGCAATTTGAGAATCCTCAATCTGGAATTTGTTCTTGGACGGCCAACAAGAAAATACATTCAATATAGTAGGAAATCTAGCTCATGAAGATGATTACTGCATGAGTTTCAGCTTTTACCTGACTTTCATCTTCTGCTTTCTCCATCAGGTTTTCAGCATAGTTGGCAACACAATCCTCGATATGCCTTGTAGTTGATTCATTCTCTGGCTTGTTGGCTTCTATGTGTTTTATGGGTTGTGAGCAATATTCAAGCTTTTCAACAGGAATACCTTGCTCAATATTCTGTCGTAGTGAGACATTTAGTTAGAGACTGAAAAGTGGTCTTGGTTTCAGAGTTCTATTAAAAAATGATCATCATCAAAGCCATTAGTCGTACTCTTTGGGACTGGTATATGGAACATATTTTCTTTTAATGCTCTTCAATTGTGATTGCTGTCAATTTATTCTTTTAGTTCTATAGACCCTAGTCTCAATTAAGTACTCTTCCAATGCATCATAGGATCTATTTTTCAAGTGCTTACTCCCCTTCGTACATTTCCTACATCTAATCTTCCTTAAGGAGGTACTTGTAGCTTTTTGTTTCTGTATGGCTTGTATCACTGAAAGTAATGAATACTTAAGCAAATGGTACGCATCCTAAACATTCACAATTCTGTGACTGGACAAATATTGGACCAAAAAAAGTCTGACAAGGCTTGCTTTTCTCTAGGAAATAGTATGAGGTGTTTTCCTGAATTGTTATATTTTATTGTCTCATGCAATTACCTTGTTGGATTGCTTAATCATTGCATGAGAAAAGAGAAAAGTGTCATTTTTCTGACCTCTTCTGCAGAGATACCATCATCTATGTTGTCTGGACCGTCATCTTCTGGTCTATTATGCTGTTTGTCAATTGTGTCTTCCTCCCGTACTTCAGTAACTTGAATTCCTTCACTAGGGACTTGAGTGCATTCGTCATGAGTCTCATTGGATCCACTTTCTTCATTTTCTTTCCCATCCTTTTCGACTTCATTGTTGTCCGATTTAGTAGCATTTCTCTCACTGCATTGCTGGGGAATATCAGCATCTTTCTCCTGTTTCATCGTATTGTCAATTATTCATTTATTTCTTTTGGGTGAAAATTGGGAAATAAAGAATGGGTGATAAATGTTTATTAAGCTGACCTCATCATCTTCTCTTTTTACCACGATAACTTGTTGAACGTCTTCAGTAGGCTTTTCTGTCAAGTATGTCCCCTGTGTTGTCTTCTCTGATGAGGAATTATCTTGCTTCTCTTCCTTTGGGACTTGAACTTGCATTGCACTCTCTTCTATATCCTTAATTGTATTTAAAATTTCATGCTTCTCTTCGACGTGTTCATATGATGACTGCAATGGTTGCTCTTGTGGTTCACTTGCTTGCGAAATTTGGTCTTGTAAAGTGTCTTCTTCAATAATTGCATTGACATCTTGGCAATTTACACTGGAAACTGTCACATTTGGAAAACTTTCCTCTTGTTTGGTTTCATCTAACCTAATAGTTTCAACCTCTTCTATAACTGGATTTTCAAGGTCTTCAACCTTTGGAGGACACTTTTCTGAGCTTGACTCTTCTTTCAACATTGTCATACTTTTCATGTTGTGCTTTTCTTCACAACAGTCTTCTGCATGCTTCTCCTCCCTTTCATTGCTTTCTTTAGGAATATCGTCTGTGGGGCCCTGGAAATCCTCACATGTTCGAGTTTTCTCCATTGGTGGGCGTTCTTCTGATGTCGTTTCCAGAATTGATGTAATCACAGTTTCCCTCTCATTCTCCGAAATTGATGTGTCCACATGTTTCACCTGTTTCACCACGTGGATAGTATTTTTCGTGATTAAAGAGAAACACTAGCACCTTAGAAAGATGTTTTTATGCTGACATGAAAATCTATTTCTTCCCCCCCTTTGCTATTTTGACAGGCAGACCATGATTTTAGGCAGAATTCAAGATTCTTAATGGGATTTCCTGGTTCAGGATTCTATTCCTCAGAGAATAGTAGTAGTTAGAGACTGAAAGTTTTCTTGGTATCTGAATTTTATAAAGAACGATTATTATGAGCATAGAGTTGGTATGTACTGCTCTTTGGGATTGGTTATTTTAAGCTTCTTTCTTTGATAGAGTTACATCACTAATGTAGTAATGTTCGAAGCGGTGTATAATCTCTCTTTCTTTACCATCTCCATCCAAGTTTCTCTAGCTTAGCCTCACTTAAGTCACTTCTCTCACCATCCCATCATAGAGGCTAAGTTGCAAGTAGTTTATTCCATCTTAAACACCCTTACTGGATTTATCCTTCTTAGAAGCCATAACTAGCTTCATAGCTCGAGAAACCAAGTTCATTTTCGTATATTAAGTAACTATCATTACAAGCTCTTTACATAGAGAATAATCAAACAATAATTTTAAGTGGTTTTTATGCTATCTTATACACCCGTACTAGATAGGAGCTGTACCTAGCTTTGTAGCTCGAGAAACCATGTTCAGTGTTATTTCAAACTCTTTAAATAAAACATGATCAAACAAAAATTGCTCTAAACGTTCAAAAACCCGTGGTTAGGTAACTGGAAAACAATATGTCAGGAGAAAAAGGAATAACTTACTAGTCAGTGAAATAATATATTGTTGTTAACTAAATCTTGTCTGGTGGTCTAAATCATTTATTTTCACGGGGAAAATATGAGTTGTCTATTATTGTATTGTTAAATCTAATATGTAAAAGTAAGGGGTTTTACCTCTTCTGTAGAACTATTACTTAAATTCTCAAGACCGTCATGTTCTTCAGTAGGATACTCTGCCTCAATTTCTGGTGCTTTATTCACTTCAATATGTTGTGTTCTGTCACTGGACATCTCAACATACTTACTTTCCCTGGAAATACTCATTTCATCACCTCCATTTTGTGTAAAAGCTTCAGAGCCTATAAAAGTCTGCTGATGTGGTATTATGTCGGTCGAGTTGTCCTCTTCAAATCTTTGATTAACCTCACTCGACTCGTGTAATTCATGGATCTTTTCACCCTCGTGGACTTCCAAATCATCTGACATGCTAGTATTTCTTTCATTCTCAGGCTGACGAGGATCCACGTCAGCATCCATGGATTTCACCTGGTTCAACAGCTGGTCAATTGTTGTGAAACTAACAAAACATTTGGAAAGAGAGATCATGTTCCCTAGGCTGACCTCATAATCTGTTCTTTCTCCTGTTATAGCTCTTTGACAATTTTCCTCTTTAGATTCTCTTTCAGCACTTTGAGATTCCTCTATCTTGAGTTCCTTCTTGGACTGTCAACATGAAAAAACTTTCAATATAGTAGAAAATCTAGCTCATGAAGATTGTCCGTGCATGAGTTTCGGCTTTTTACCTGATCTTCATCTTCAATGCTCAAAAATTTTGTCTCTCTATGTCCCTTCTCAATCAGGCTTTCCGCAAAGTCGGCATCACAATCCTCGGTACCTCTCGTGTTTGATTCATTCTCAACCTTGTTGGCTTCTCCGAGTTCAATGGATTGTGACTTACATCCTAGCTTTTCAATGGGATCAGCTTGCTCAAGTTTCTGTTGTAGAGAGAAAATCAATTAGAGACTAAAAAGTGGTATGTATTTGTATTGGAGTTCTATAGAATAATGATCGTCGTCAAAGCCATTAGATGTACTCTGTAAGATTGGTTATATGGAGCATCTTTTCTCTTAATGCTCTTGAAATGTTGGTTGCCGACAATTTATCTTACAGGATCTATTTTGCAAGTGCTTACTCCCCTTATCCTTTCCCACATATAATCTTCCTTACGAGGTATTTCTAGCCTTTTGTTTTCATAACATACTTGGCTTTCAAAGAAAGTAATGAAACTTAAGCAAACAGTAAGCGTTCTAAACAATCACGGTATGTGATTAGACTAATTGGGAAGAAAAAGTTCTGATGAGGCTTGCTTTCTCTAGGAAATAGTGTGGGGTGTTTCCCTGAATTGTTATTATTTACTGTCTTATGCAATTACTTTGTTGGATTGATAAACATTGCATGAAGAAAGGGTAAAATATCATTGTTCTGACCTCTTCTGTGGAAATACCATCATTTATGTTATTTGGACCGTCATCTTCTGGGCTATCATGCTGTTTGTCAATTTTGGCTTCCTCCCGTACTTCATTAACTTGAGTTCCTTCATTAGGGACTTGAGTGCATTCACTATCATGGGACCCACTTTGTTCATTTACGTTTTCATCCCTTTGGACTTCAATGTTGTCTGATTGAGTAGCATTTCTCTCACTGTGTTGCTGGGGAAAATCAGCATTTGGATCCTCATATTTCTCCTGTTTCAATGCATTGTCAATTTTTTTTTCGGGTGAATAAGGAAATATAGGATGGATAAGACATGTTTATTATGCTGACCTCATCATTTGCTCTTTTTACTACTATAACTTGTTGAAGATCTTCTTCAGTAGGTTCATTCCTGGAGCTCTGCGTTTCTTCGTTAAGCTCAAGTTCCTTTGTTGCCTGTGCAATGGGAAATCTCTGAAAATGACGAAATATAATCCATGAACGATTAGCTATTAATCGACTATTGTCTTGGTCTCTGAGTTCTCTAGAGTAAAATTTTCAGGTGGGTAAGTTGATTGAGAACAATATATAAGGTGAAAAAGGAATCAATTTCCCCTGAAATCTTGACTAGCAGTATAACTTTTTTATTTTCATGGGAAAACATGTATTGCACATTATTTTGGTAAATTGAATTCGCAAACCATAGCTGGCTTACCTCTTCTGTAGAAATATTGATTATATTCTCAAGACCCTCGTGTTCATGAATACGATGCTCTCCTTCAATGCAGTCTTCTTTCTTGACTTCGATTACTTGTGTTATCTCATTAGACATTTCAGCTGACTCAACTTGGCGTAGAGTACCCATTTCAGTACCTATCTTTTGTCGGGATTCTTCGACAACTGTACAAGTCTCCTGACT
>ONZE01009641.1:2694-13715 GCA_900322265.1 Macarthuria australis
TCTCGCTGACAGGATCAAAACAAACATCCCATGGAGAATTGAGAAGCTGAAATAACACACTGAAACTTGTAAATGGACATAATCTTCAAGAGATATATATGATCAAATAGTTTAAAGTTCAAAAGTAGACATATATATAAATAAGAAAAAGCAATAATCTAAGATCATACAGAAATCGAAATTCCAGGTTCTCTAAACATGCCTGAGTGGTTCCTTTTCCTCCCCCTCTGTAATCAGAGCCCTTTGTTCCATTCCCAGCAAGTGTACGAACCATATCATTAACAAAGTCAATCTCCCTGAAAACTTACATAATCATAAAGCATAAGATTTTGTCCGAAGAGTTACCCCAGGGTATTTGAAAGAAATATAATAACTTTCTGCTCTCGATAAAGGAAGTTCAAAAATTTCTTCCAGATTTCTCATAAACTTTTTAACATACATAAACCCTTTTCCTAGCTATTCCTTCTGAAATCCATATACTAGCCATAGATTCTCCGCCCATCCAAACATGGGGTTATAATTTCCTTAAGAAGCCATTGCTCTGAGTCTGTACAGTCAAGGAGCAGGACCCATGCCCTAGGTTTTCCTGTCCTGCTGATATCGATATAAATTTGCAGTTTCAATGTGACCACTCGGAAAGCTTCAATACAATTTTGATTTTGATCTAAAACACCGCCCTGAATGAAATAATGAAATAGAGACTGAAAAGGGACAAACATATAAGTTAGAAGGAAGACTAATGTGATCAATCGTTTATGATGTAAGAACTTATCACTTATTTTGAACCCTCCGAACCTTCTTTATTCTTCTCCTCCTTGACTGTTATTGGAAGTTGAGACCAAGTCAAACATGTTGAAAACAGATGGGAAATCATTACGATTTTTTTTTTTTTTTCCTGTTCCGTTTTAGTTACTCAGAAGAATAAAGATTTCTCCTCCAAAGTTTTCAACTTTACTTTTTCTAGAATTATTTCTAGTTGTAGTAGTTTCTTAGGCAGCTTTGTCTTATAATAGGTAAGGCCTAAAAAGCCTACTTCTGCATGCATTCAGAGACTGTGAGATTAGCAAACACGATAGAGGTCAAATTTTCTTTATAAAACTTTGGGAGTTATTCCCTGAGTCGAAGAAATCTAATTGTTCTCTCTTAGAATTTGGGAGTCTAAGAGTGTGGAAGAATAACAAGGAGAAATAACCTTGGTGCATAATATCCTGGTGACAACTCTTCTTTTTGTTACAAGAGTTTAAGCTAATCTTAGTTCCAGTGATTCGCTAGGAAGAGCTCAATTATCTGTCCATCCAACGCAAAAAATCTAGCAGTTTGGAGTGCTGCCTCTTTGTTCTTGTTTGATCAGTTGGAAGAATCATATGCGTTGGTTTAGAATTGACCTTTGATCTTTAGACTTGGACCACTTCCCCAAGACAGAAAGATGAGAGGGGGAGAATGGTGATCTCCTCCTTACAGCTACTAATATTCATTAACAGATGCAGAGAGAAGGTACTACTCCCCCCCATATCAAGCCACTTTTTATCTGTTTCCAGACACAGAAAGGTAACCACTTGTCATGAAATAGCTGCCCCTAGTTCAGCTATATTGCCAAATGAGATTTGCTATAATCTGAATATGAGCATAACATCTCCCACAAGCACGTAACAGCTCCTCAAGTACATATGATATTGAAAAACCAAGTTTGGAGGCTGCTAGTTTCACAAATCACAGGTGTCATTTTTTTCCTCGCACTCTTCTAAACGCGAAAGGGCATGTGAAGAGTTACGCAGAAGCAACAGAAAAGCTTTGGTTGGCCACTGCACATGACATGGGCTGAAACCGGAAAAACAAAAACGAATAAATCATATTTAGTATGTCTGAACACACCTCAAGGCGTGATTTTCTGTATCTGCAACATAGAGCACATTCCTTTTTGCATTGTAAGCGACGCCCTGAAAACACACATGGCTGGAAGTAACAATACATCTTTTGAAGATGAAAAAGCATACAACTGTATCTCAAACAACATAGACGGGCAGTAATATGAAGATACACAAAACACGCTGTCATAACAATAATTACTAATAGGTACCACTTTTAGAAAATAATTCCTAATAGGTACACACTTACTTTGAATAAGAGGACAGTAATCCAAGCCCCTAAAATAAATATGCAAGTTTGTTAAAATGAGCTCAAAAATTCACCTGGGGTTTGTTGAAAGTTGCATCATCAAAACTACCATCATGTAAACCCTCCTCCCCTGAGCTCCCAACTTGTGTAATATAATTTCCTTCCAGATCAGTGACAACCTGCAATTTCCAGATAAATAAAAATGTCACTTGAAGTGCACATTTTTCAACTTAACTAGGGTCTGCACGTGAAAAACCGCAATTACCGAAATATACAAGCCATGAAGGCAGAAGTTTTATACATGGTGATCAACTTATGCATACTCCAAAAAGTCTGAGAACTGGTGAGTTATAGGGGCAAGAAAAAGAAAAAGGGTGCTCGCACTAAGATATTGTGCTGATACCACCTTATGTTCCTAAGCTGCCAAATCTTTAATGAAATTTTCAACATGAGGTGACAAGTTTCAAATGCAGATAAAAAATTTCATGCACACGAGTCAAATAATTTAATGACACATATTTTCAGTTACTTTATTAATGCATAACACCCATTGGCATCTAACATGTAGAATACCAAGCATGCTGCCCCTACCTAGTGAACAATATATAGGGATACACTAGCGTTGTACCAATCAAAGGACTCTAGCCCACTTACACCCACTACAAAGGTCTCATCTCTATTGGGCTTATGTTAGAACATATTTGGGCTATACTTATATACGCAACAGTACCATACTCCCACACAGTCATCTGTGTGTGTGAGAGGGAGAGGAGAGAGAACTTACGATACGGTTGTGATTACTGTCTGAAATGAACAGCCTATTATTCAGGATATCCACTGCTAGCTTTCCAGGAAACTTCAGTGGAGAGGTCAGCAATCTCGGATCATTATCTTTCTCCAATTGCAGAGGAAGTGGTTTGTCATCTAAGAGCTTCCTTTTAGTATAAAACAAAAGAGCTGCTTCCACAATGTCATCAAGATCCTGAAGCCAAAACAACAACTCTTCATTCATGTTCCTTTTTCTATTTCCCTGTTAAAGTACATTATGCAGTACGAGAGCCTCAACAAAACCAAACGTAAAATCAGCATAAAAGAGCTTGCAGTACAAAACCATGGCCTGCTCAAATGCAGCGGAACCTACCAGATAGTAGATAGTTGAGGTACAAGCAAACACAACAAAACAATAAGCCTTTTATCCCAAACTAGTTGGGTAGGTCAAGAATAAAACCCATAGGAAATTTCATAGAGGAAGTGAGCCACGTAAGGCTCTAAGACAGAAATAGCATTCTCTCATGCTTTTCTGTTAAGAGCTAAATCCTCAGATATGCTCCAATCTTTCATATCTCTTTTGACCACTTTCTCCTAAGTTAGCCTTGGTTGCCCCCTACTCCTCTTCACTCCCTCCTCATGATAAATTGTTCCTCTCCTCAATAGTTTACCAATTGATCTATGTTGAATATGACCAAACCATCTCAAGCGATGTTGCACCAACTTCTCTTCTATAGAACTTATTCCAACTTTCTCTGTAATAGTCTCATTTCTTATCCTATCCATCCTTGTGTGCCCACACATCCACCTTAGCATTCGCATTTCTACCGCACTCATCTTGTACACATGTTGGCTTTTAATAGCCCAACACTCTGCTCCATACGACATAGCAAGTCCCGCTGCAGTCCTATAAAATTTTCCCATTATTTTTAAGGGACCTTACGATCACATAAAACTCCTGATGCTTGTCGCCACTTGGTCCACCCTGCACGACATCTTCATTAGTTTCTCCACCTTTTATATGATATGGACCTTAAATACCGAAAAACATCTTCAGCACCTCCTGCCCATCCAACCTCACCAACTCTCCATCTATTGGTTCTAAATTAGCACTTCATGTACTGAGGACGGCTCAATTTGAAACCTTTGGACTCAATAGCCTCTCTCCACATCTCCATCTTTCTCTCCACGTCAATTAGCACTACAAGCAAATGCATGTCTCAAATTTCAACAACTTCAAGGACACATGACTAAGCAATTTCAGTTGGCTTCTGTACACCAATTTAAATGTTTGTATCACAATGGTCTAAGAAAAGGGTTGAAGGCTAAAAATAGGGCATTGCTATTCTGTTCAGTGTATTTCACCTCCTATTTTCATTCTTCAGCACCTAATCATTCCAAGCCATCCACCTCTAATCCATAGTGATAGTGATTTGTTGGCAAATATTTCTTCCTCTATCCTTAAACGAGACCATACTTCTTCCCTTCCAAAGCCTCTTTCAGTACCACTTTCCTCGTGCAGTACTAAATTATCAACCCGCTGGTTTACGGTTTAGGTCTAGAGTTTCCAATCCGAAGTAAACGTGACTTCTTAGAAGACCCTTCTCTCTCTATCCTAGAAAAAGACCATACTTCTTCCCTCCCGAAGCCTCTACCAGTACCGCTTTCCACCAAAGTAGTAAATTACCAACCTCTGATAAAACGCAATCCCTTCATAGCCACGATGTCACTACAAGACCATTATTCATCTTCTCAGGATATAGAAGTAAGCCAATCCCTATAAGAAATGGTATCGGGAGTCTAGATCTCCAAGGGAAACTCGTGCACTCATGTGTAGCACAAAAATCAATCAGTTTCCATGCCAATAGAATTTTTAGTTACACTTCCCCTGACGAGCGTCATCCTGACCCACATCAATCAGCTTCTGTATATTGATTTTAGCCGGTATGTGAAGATGAAAGAGACGTGTTAGCTTCGTGATTTCCAGTCTATAACAGACTGCTCCTTTGCACTATAAAACAAACACATGAATAATAGAGATTAGTACAGGAACAAGAAGCGGTACCTTTCGATGACCTTCTCCTGCTATTTGTGCAAGAAGTTTACCATTGGGTCCGACAATTGCAAATGTAGGCCATGAGTTGACCCCTAGCTCACGCCATAAATACATGTCTCCATCATTTACAACCTGAATTTACATAGAAACAACAATATATGCATTTACACCTCGCTTGGAATGAATTACCAAAGATGTGGTTAAGGATATGACACTAGATCTGAAAAAACTTCAGCATCGATTTTTACAGGTAACGAGAGCGAAACATAAATCTACTCCTTTCAAATATAGGAGTTTTCACGATCATGAGTAATAATCCTCCCCTTCTCTCTTTTGTACCCTTTTTATCTTGGATATGCTGAAATGGGTGGAGGGAGAAAAGAAAGTTGGATTTGCTAGAGTTCAGTTTGGAGAAGCAATCATGCAAACCATTTGCTCTCACCAGCTGTTATGAAAGCCTACCAAAATGTATGATTTAAGGCAAATAAGAAGGATTATTATGTCAATGATTTACTTGCTAGTGCCCTTTCTTTATCAAAAGCAAAAAGTAACATTAACAGCAGAGTTACTTGAACTTTTTTCTTTTTGAACAAGATAAACAGCAATGATTTTTACGTACAGGATGAGTAATTCCATATCTTAGGACTGCACTACGAATTGCTTCCAAGTCTTTCTCATTGTCGAATTTAGCAGAATGTACTCCGATAACAGTGAACTGCAGGGCAAAATAAAACATGAATATAATACAGGATTCAGAACATGGTAGAGGATTTGTGACAGCATAAGATGAACTGAATGAGTAGCAAGAAACCATTGCAGTGGGAACACAACAACTGAACTTTACACCATACATCACTAGGAATGAAATTAAAGGACACGGCCCAGCATGGAAAGCCATGAAAGAAAGTAGTTATTGAAAGCTAGACTATACCGGCATCTCTTTGTACTTCTTCTCCAAAAACTCAAGATCAGGCAGCACATGCATACAATTTATGCAGCAGTAGGTCCAGAAATCCAACAATACCACTTTTCCTTTTAAATCCTGCAAAAGAAAAGAAAAGAAATTAAAAGAAAAGACCAAACATACACAAGTTGAAGAAGATAGTAAGGTTGCGTTTGGATTCAAGGATTTGATTGATTATGTGGTTTGAAATCCTTCTTGTATTTGAAATCCAGATCATGTTTGGATGACACTTGGATTTGGATTTGGACTTGGGGAAGCCCGGGCAAGGGATGTAAGGATTGTTCATAAATATCGACGACAAGGAACAAAAATTAATGGTGGTCGATAAATCCTTCCGCTCCAGTTGAACCACATCCAAATCCAAGTGTTATCCAAATAAGAAATTTGCCCCAAATTCGGACTAAAAATCCAAATCCACCTATCCAAAGTGGCCATATGATATCATATCAGAAACACATCCTATATTGTCAGGAAGAATCATCAACTGGGTTGCTTTTGCATAAAATTTCATTACACCATCTTGAGTGTGCTCTGTACGTGTCAATAATCACTAAAACCAGCCTTCATAGTTGAGAATAAACATGTGTCTAAACAAATATAACTCATCATTACAGATTTACTATTAATTGCAACCCAGGAATCCAGCATCACATGAGTCATTGCTGGGGATCAGGGTGCACTCTATTCCTCCCTATCTAACACTCAGCATAAGTACAGTTCTTTGACCTCTATAGAATAAGGGTGCACCTTTCCCTTGGTATCCATAGAGGAAGTCCTTTTTCCTATTATGGTCATGGAAACAAGGGAAGGCAAGGAAAGAAGGGAGCAACATATGTCCTCATTTGGAATAAGTTTGTGCTGATATAATTTCAAACTACTGTTTCCAGTTTATACAACATTTTGCTACTGGGCAAAACTGTTCTAGATACTAAATGTTACTAAGATGAGGACTCAATGAGGCCAAAAGGAAAAGCAAAATGAGATGGAGACATCAAATGAACACAGACAACAAATAGAGCATTTAAATGCATTGTTATACCCTTGAAACACAGTTACAACAAACCAACGATAATTCAAGATTACTGAAGACTAGACAATATCAGAAGCATTCAAAAGACAACCAAATTAAACTTGTACATTTTGATATTGTGCAGTCTACTTGAAATTTCTCCTCAACATACAAGAGTCTAAGTTCAGAAAATTTGGAGAAAGGGATAGAGGGTGTTCTATACAGTCATTCTGAAAAGGGAACAGTTGATAGAAAATGTGATATAGAAACAAAGTTGGAAATGGAAACCTCAAACAGAAGTGTAGAAATCGTAAGGATTAGATGGCATAACACAACACATAACTCATGCAGTACTTTAACATATCATAATGCACGTGTTTGTGCCTGGTAGACTGCTTGTTTGTGTAGAAATCAGAAGGTCTACTAAGTTGAGAACAAGAGAAATTGATACCCTGCGGAATTGAAGGGGAGCAGTGTTTAGCCAATCAAGCCTAGATGGAAATTCAGGCACAGTAAGAGCATTTCCCCTGCAAGATAACAAATTGCATAATCATAAACAAAATCTTCTGACAGAAGAATATTGTGAGGAAGTAGTAATTGATATTTTCTACAAAATAAACTTTTAAACTTGGAAAGCAGAAAACGTTCTCACCGGCTTTCTAGGTCCGATATGTAATTCACAAGCTGTTGGACCCGGGCAGACCGTGACTGACCTATAAGCAGTTGATGGGTAGATCAGCCAATTCTGAGCTTCAGTTTGATATAATCCAGATGAGGCAGAAACTATATGACCTCTATGAGCCGATCTGTGTGGCACTAAGTCCTAAAGGCTTGTTTTGTCTTATGCAGCCAACAAAGAAATTTTGTCTTATGCAGCCAACAAACCAACCAGTAGGAATACATTCTCAAAAAGGTCCCATCTCACATGTCTAGCAAGGCCTTTAAGTAATCCCAGTAGTCAGTACCCCTTGCAGATATAAATCATCCTCTACAATTAGCCATAAGTTCCAAATATCCCCAATAACCATTCTGTGCATTAGATGTTCTTTTATCTAAAGTGAATGTTGGATATGGTTCTGACCAAGATCCATAAGAAATCCTTCCTATGGCCCCAAAACAATATGAAATAGCTCGACAAAGCAAGAGGCAAAGTGAATTCTATCAAGTCTTTAGGACCGCACTGATCACGCCTCCTTTCTCAATGACACGTATACTAATAAGTTTTGTTAAGGATAGCAGAAACCATCTCATATAAAATGTCACTAGAAAAGATTCCTTAGTAAAGCAGAACACATGGAAACCAAGACATTCACTTTGGAGAGAGGAAGTACAATACAAACAGATTGGATGAAAGGAAATGAGGTCATCTCACTATGGGGAAAATGTTATAGTCACCTTTATTTGGCTCAAAACTTGGACTGTTCATTCCAAATATTAGATTCCAAATAGCTTTAGGAGATGCATATTGCATTGCCTGAAAGATCATAACAGCTTCCATAGACATATAGATTAGAATGACATAAAACATGATATCAGCTAGAATATTTCATGACATGGATTAAATCACGTAAAAAAATCACACTATGATGCATCAACATTCATTTACGTTCTCCTTTTCATCAAGCCAATTGTACCTTCCTGTTTGTGAAGGCAAAGAAGAAGCAAGATAGAGCAATTCCTAGACTGCCGTATCTGACAATATTTCTTCGGGAAGCCTGCAACCTGTCCATAAATTAGTTTGGAAATATAAAAGAAAATTGCTTCAACTATATTGAAATATACTACCTTTTACATATCTCCCCATACGAAATCATCCCTCAAAACTAAGCAGCACACGGAAATATGCTTGATTATTCTTTGTTTATACACATTTAAGATGGGAAATTTTCAAAGAGATATCTCAGGTCTGGCCAAATAGCAGTAAGTTTTCTCAAATATCAGTCAGGTACCCTCTGATCAATAGTTGAGTGAAACTGAATTCTTATTGTTGGAATTCTACAATAACTGAACACCATAACTTAAATTTTAAAAAGAATAATTTAGAAAGCCACTGAAGAAAAAGAGAAAAAGGAAAAACAGACATCTTCCCCCTTTTCTATTTCCCTTCCCAGTCCCTCATAGATACCAACTTTTAGAATTTGTGGTTCGAAAAAATTTCCATGTGAACAATACTCAACACAGAACTTCCTTTGCAGAAGCAATCACCATGTATGCGACTTCCATATGCTGAAATCCCAAAGCTCTTGCCTTTGAATAGCAGCAATTTGGAGAATTGAACAAAAACATAAAGAACACAAGAGCAATCGGGAGAATGTCAACATCTATTCATAAGCTGCCCTCTCACATAAGAAGTTGTTCTTTTATGCAATTCTGTCCGAATAAAGGTGCTGTTGAGCCATGGGCGGCTTGGCTTGCTATTCTGTCCGACATAAAGATGTTGTTGAACGATTCGGAGAAATAATGTGGGATGACCTATGACTTGAGTCGTATCCATGAGCTACGTTATTATAAAAAATTATATTGGTGAGGAACTAAATGTCATATGCCGCTTATTGGAATCTGAGCTGGCAGCTGACTTCAGTGAACCCACTATCAGTAGAACATTTATGAAAACAAAATAGAAAGAACACAATAGACAAGGGGAAAGTGCAGCTTGAGAAGGCCTGCCAGAAATCAAATACATGACTTCGTTTGCAGATGTCATAGCAGAAAAAGTCATGTCAAGTTAAAAGGGGAAAAACGAGACCCTCAGAGTAACATATCATACTAAATATGATTTTAGCATCAGAAATTATTTTTCACTCCATCTAGAATATAGAGTAAATCTGGAGGTTCCTGACAAAGGAGCAGGTGGTGGATACAAGAAAGATGAAGCAATACATCAACAGTTGTCAAAGTCACAAAAAGCAATGTAAAACAAAACATGAATGGAAACTTATAATCATGTATAGTCCCATGTAGTGGGCACGTCCTCTAGGGGGTCTGTGTCATCAAACAAAAGAAAGTCACTAGTTCAAATTCCCCCTCTTTCCACTAGAAGCCACTTTTCCCGTGCTGAGAAGCTATATGTGAAGCACATGATTATCAGATTAATCATCAGAACATATGAGACTAAGACCTCTCTTACCCTCCAAAAGAGAAGGAATTCTTTGCTTCTCCCTCAAACATGGCTTGAGTTTGTGGTAAAGAATTAGCAAACTGAGATGCCTGCAACTTCTCATCTGCAATGTCATGTGTTCATCAGGATACTTCGAGAATATCATTAATCCAATCAATACTGGGAAAAATGCTAGGAAAAAAATATGATCACTTCTTAGCAATAGATTTGCTACTAAACCTCGGAAAATCCTGAGGTTAAAATATCGAATTTGGCATTGATTGTTGACAAGACCGAAAATTCCATCAGATGGACATTGACTAAAGACAAAACTGGCCAAAGTCAAGAGTGCCAAATAGATAACCCGCCGAGCTCTATTTGGAAGTTTACAACATCGCCAAACAAAAGAAATTTTGAAGTCACTCTAGAAACTACATACTATGTGGGCCAGATCCACCACTGATAATATCATCTAGTGTAATGTTCCCTATATCCTTCCGAATAAGTGATGGGCCCTCTGTTGATAGTCTCTGTTCAGATAACGTAGTGGTCACAACTATGCATCTGCAAACATCAAGAATTTCCATCAGAATCCAAGGGGACGCGAATGAGATGGATGAAATAAAGTAACAAGTTCCATAACAAAACACAAACTAAACTGAAAACTATCACATTCCCAGCATATTAACCTCATTTCTGCAGCTTTAGCTGCTTGCAATCCAGCAAGTGCATCTTCAATAACAACACACTAGCACAAAAAAGAGAGCACAAGTCAGACCATGATATGATGACTGAAAAACTGTTAAAAAATCTTAGTTAAGAGCTTTTGAGGCCAAGGAAAAAATTCCTGATCTCCACATATCCCCTATCCACAAAATTCACTCCACCATTCAGGAAAGGAAATCAGAAACAAATCCTGAAGACAAAACGAGCAGAAGGCATACATTTTTCACAAGGAAAAGTGAACAAGGAATTCCTTGTGTTATGTTTTGACAAGAGAACAACAAATTCC
>ONZE01010230.1:0-11453 GCA_900322265.1 Macarthuria australis
CATGATATATTCACTTTTCTCCTACTCAATGTGTCAACTAGCTCCCTCAACTTTCCTGTTAAGGAACCTACATTCAGGCTACCTAGGCGGATTCTAGTACTCTAAATTAGCTTCCTTACCCTCCGCACCCGTCCAATGTGATGCGAAGACGCTTGCTCATTTTTCACTACACTCGGGCGTCGGTGTAGCGTGTCACTAGAAGAATGACGTCCCAACCCTTGCTTATTTAACACTACACCCGGGGCCCAATGTAGCGCGTAACTAAGGGAATGACGACCCTACCCTTGCTCATTTAACACTACACCCGGGTTGTGATGTAGAGCATCGCTAAGAGGGTTACGCCCTAACGAATTATCCTTAGGGTTCATTCTCATAGGGACAACTATTTTTTTATGTGTTGGTTAGCCAAACCTATCACACAACCCTCCTCCTTTATCCTGACTTGGGACAGGCTATGCGCACAACATAGGTGGAGTTAAGGGGAGAAAATAATAATTATTTTTAACATAGGGTCTTCCATCACAAGTTGCACTAACATGTAACAAGTGACAAACACCTCGACATGACACTTATAATAAACTCACAATTCTGATATGTTGGGAGTTGGGACATATTAGATACTAAATAGATACTAAATATTGTTTTATACATATATGACACGTTTTTCATTTATTTTGTAAGAAAATTAATAAGGACAAAGGTCTATATTGAAGAAACCATTGAAGTGGCAATAACAGACTCATAAATCATATTAAGAAAATAGCACTGGCAGCATAATGGAATACCAACTGCAATAAAAATGACATATTGTAATGCAAATCTTGCAAAATAGTATATATAAAACTAAAAAATGATAACTTCTGACATAGTGTGAGTCCTTAGAATGTCTCGTCAGCGAGCATGATGGTGTCCCACACGAGTAGGACATCATCTACCCTGACACTGCACCTTGGTTTAAAATGTTCGTGCTTCCTAGTTTCCATCTTGCTTATAAGTTTATTTCTTACTCACCGTCCTTTCACTATTATGAACCTCTTTTTCCTAACTTATGTGGCTAGGATTTCAAAGAGGACAGAGTCAATTTTGGTGGAAGTTTGTTAGATACCAACACCCAAGTCAAGTTCCAGGAGAATTATATGAGTAGCATACAAGAGAACGCTAATGAGGGCAAGGCTGAAAATGATAAAGGACTATACCCACATGAACGCCTGAAAACAACGGTATCTCATCCTTCTGCTACAATTGATGCTCTCTTTTTTTGCTGTAACGCTTATTTGAGCATTTACATCCCCTCCCCCCTTCCCCCCAACCAAAAAAATAAGAAACAAAAACCAGAAAACGAAAAAGGGACAAAAAAAGTAAAAACTTTTTTAGCATCTGTCATATTGATTTTGTGTACTAATGACAGGACAAGCTAAAAAACGAATCACGCCACTGTTACCAAAGTTCTTGGATAAATCCCCTTTTCAGTGGAGGAAGGCCAACCGAACGAAGCTATTTCCGAGACAACTTTAGGAAGTTGTCTTTTTTTCCAAGGCTACTAGTTAAGAGACAAATGCCAGTATGGATGAAATCTAAAGGACCACTATTTTCTTTGGCGTCTCCTGACAGCTTTAAAATTGTCTTCTTTTCGAGGCTACTAGTTAAGAGACGAACGCAAGTATGGATGAAATCTAAAGGACCATGTGGACGTGTGTGGTTCCCTATTACTACTCATTCCTATTATTTTATTATTATTGTTAAAGAGGAAAAATCTACATGGATTTGCAATATCAAATAATTTCATCTTTAATAGAAAGTTGATATTATAAATAGATAAGGATAAATATATAAGGATGATGGAAAGTGGTACTTGCTTGTTTTTGTGTGTGTGTGTGTAACACTTACTATTGCCACAAATCTCCAACCTAACATAATCTATATATCAAGGGACATTATGTTAAGTTGGAGATATGAGGAAATAATAATCTTGTATCTCTTCACCTTACACTTGTAAACTGACCAATACCTCCACCAATAGACTTGTCGTCATTGCTATTATTTGCTGCTATTACCACCATTTCAACCCCTGAAAGGTAAGAAAAAGATGAAGACTATTTAAGTAAAGGCAGGTTAAATGTTCCTCTCCATTCAAGCTTTAGAGAAGTCAAATTCTTGCTATAAATGGAATTTACATGAGTAGAATTTATGTGTACAAATGTGATTCTGTGCATGAAAAATATACTGTTACAATGATATTTAGAGAGTTTGTTTAACAGTTTAAGTGAAGACCTTTAGTGTTGAAAGTCTGTTTTTTTTTATGCATGCAATAAAGGTTACAAATAAGAAAAACAGAAGGAAATCGAGAAATTGGCCGAGAGTATTTGTGAATACTTGATTGTAACAGGTCTATATTAGTTATAAGTTGGCTGCCACCATTTCCATAGTCAAATCTTATGAGGAATATATCATTATTTTTGCTGTTATACAGGTAGTATAGCATCAGTAAACTAAAGAGCATTACACAGTTGTGGCGGGAGGCAGAGAGGGTATAATGATATAGCCTATTGAATGTTACTTTCTGTTAGTCTTTAAGATTTCATAGATATACACTGGTATATTAAGTATGCGATTATCTGGGGTTTTATGGGGTTCATTACAGGAGAGATTTCTATAAGATTTCTATAAGACTGAAATTTAACAGAATGGAAATGAGCTCTGTGAAGCTTACTTGATGGTCTCATCTGATGGGACAGAGTAGACGTAAACTCTGAAGAACTGTCAAATTGTGATGGTTAAGACCTTAGAGATTTCTGCAAAAGTGTGTATTGGTTAAAAATATAAAGATAGAAGTTGACAATCAGATTATCAAGACTTGCAAAATGAAGCAGTGCATACGGACAACTGTAGTAGTTTTTATCTGAGGTATTAGGATATGTAGGAGGGTGAAAGTGGTAATTAGAAGTTAATAGACTTACAAAAGGACAAGACAATGAAACTTCCTTTTAGTTTCTAAAGGGGCTTGCTTGGTGGAAATCTAAGCTACTCTTCAGAGGGGGAAGGCTTACTTTACCAAAAAGCACACTTGTCTAGCCTTCCAAGTCATTTCATGCCTCCTTTCTCCATCCTAGCTAGTGTGGCGGGACAAATTGAGAAAATTACAGAGACTTCTTGTGGGGCAAGTGATGGTATGGAAAAGGGTTTTTTTCACTGGTCAATTGGGAAGGGGGTTGTCTTTTGAAGTATACAGGCGGTCTCGACAAAAGACCTCTTAGCACCACTAATGGAGCTCCACACTTTAGATATTTGCTTATCTATTCTTGGTTGGCCAAGATACTCTCTATGTGAAAGTCGGTTGGGCAAACCATGGTATTTGGGACTCAATCCAAGTATAATTATTCTTCACTTCCTCGCCTCGGTAATTGCACTTTCGGGGTCTAACTTTGCAATTTCATTGCATACGGATTTTACTTTCATAAAATATTGACTTATTGTCATGTCTCCTTGTTGAGCGGACATGAGCTCATTGTCCAACAACTACAATTTTGCAACTTGTGAAGAGTGTCGATAAGATATCCCATGCATCCTTTAGTGTCTTTAGGTCCTTGATCCTCTGCTTTGACGGAAAGCACGGCATGCCCTTTCCAACCCTAATATTCCATTTCTTTGACTCTTCCTCATCAGTAGGTGGGCTTATCTTTGAATACCCCACAAGTCTTGCCAAGCAAATAATACTGGATACGGATACTCACGTATCATAATTTCCATTGTTAACCTTCTCAGTTGAGGTAGTCGAAGTTGCTAGATCCGTCCTGGTATTATGTAGTGCCTAGCATGTTTTTGGTCTCTAAACAACAATTATCACAGTCCTAAGCTACCTAGAATCTTTTTGTATTACGATCCTTGACAGTTAACAAAAATACACAAGTAATATAAGACTAGCTCAAGCTCGTCTGTCCCAGACCGCGTGCTATGATAGATGTTGACTTTTAAATATGGTGGGAAGCAGCTAAAGTGGAAGAAGAAAGGAAAATGAAATGAAATAAACTTTTTTTATTAATTTTGGATGAATTGCTATGAATGATTAACAAAGTCAACTGAGGGGCTTTATATGCAAATACAAATTACTCATTTTGCATGTTTTTCTCTCTCCCTCTCTCTCACCTTGTTTTTCTAATTGAAATTGTCTATGTATTAACACATATAACAATGGCCTAGCTAATTTTGCCAATGGTAGAAGGGCAGAGAATAATTCTTGTTATTTGTGAACATACGGTCTTCTACCACAAGTTGCACTGACATGTAACAATCCGTGCATAGTGGTTATGTAGTTGGGAAGTAAAAGAATAAGTGTCCCCCAAATTGTACCACTCTTTCTGCTTCATGGTAAAATGCAACCAAAATGTGTAGAGGATACCATAATTGCGCAACCAAGGTAAACATTAAACGGCGAGAATCCATGCCTTCTTAAACTCCCACAAAGTAATTATCAAAATTTATATATGACAAGAAGATTATACTTTACTTGAATTACCATTTAGGATAACAGCAGTCTGGATCCTCTAGCTAGTTCTTTGCTTGCCGCGTAATTAAAGTGATCAAGTAACAAACACTTTGACACGACAACTATCGTAAACTCACAATTAGGGACATGTTAGATATTAAATATTGTTTTATACATATATGATATGTTTTCATTTATTTTGTAAAGAAATTTAATAAGCACAAAGGTTTGTATTGAAAAAACAATTGAAATGGTAATAACAAACTCATAAATCATATTAACATAATAGCACTGCAGCAAAATGGAATACCAACTGCAATAAAATGATGTATACAATAGCAGCGACAAAATGTATATTGTAATGTATTACGGGATATGGATATTATTCCAATATTTTGTGAATATTGTAAATTGATTCTCCTTCCCTTTCTCTATTATTCTGTGCAATTGTAAATTAGGCAACGATCAATTTACTTCATCTTCTTGGATGTATATATGTACTCGGCTATGGAGGTAATAGTACAAGCAAGACAAATTCCTTCTACTTCTATTAAAATTCTTCATGGTATCAGAGCGGGGGTTGTTCTGGGCCTATTTTCAAGCAACTGGAGAGACANNGCTTAGAGTTAGCCCAGCAGCTTGTTTGGCCCATGCAGATGTTCATTCCTGGTGGTGTCCGTTTGACCTCATTGATGAGGATTTCTTGATCTCTTCCAGTTTGCAAATTTAAAAGGGACTCACATGTGAGGGAGAGTGTTGTAATACCCACATGTGAGTGTCCCACATTGTTAATGGAGAGGAAGGATGTCCAATATATATGTCTAGTGGGCTACTCCTCCTATCACCAAGTGGTTTTAGGATGGAACCTCACTTGGGCTTGTATGTGGATTGTCTTTCTTTCTCCATGTGTTTGGCCCAGCCCATTTACAAATTTATCATAATGCGAATCTTGCAAAATAGTATATATAAAATTAAAAACAATCACCTCTGACATGGTGCGAGTCCTTAGAAATGTCTCGCCAGCATGATGGTGTCCGACACGAGTAGGACACCGATGCCGCACCTTGGTGTAAAATGTTCATGCTTCCTAGCTTCCATCTTGCTTTACATCCTCTCACTATTGATGAACCTCTTTTTCCTGACTTATGTGGCTAGGATTTCAAGGAGGAGGGAGTCAATTTTGGTTGAAGTTTGTTAGATACCAACATCCAAGTCAAAATGCGGGAGAATTCTATGAGTAGCATACAAGAGAACGCTAACAACGGCAAGGCTAAAAAATAAGAGAGGACTATACCCACATGAACGCCTGAAAACAATGGTATACTCATCCTTTTGCTGCAACTGATGCTCTTCTTTTTGCTGTAATGCTTATTTGAAAATTTACATCCTCTCCCCCCCCCCCAAAAAAAAAGGGGGGAATTTTTTTTTTTACTTTTTCCAGCATGTCATATTGATTGTGTGTACTAATAACAGGACAAGCTAAAAAACATCACGCCACAATTATTGAAGTTCTTGGGTAAATCCCCTTTTCAGTGGAAGAAGGCCAACCGAGAGAAGCTAGTTCTTTTGGCGTCTCCTGACAGCTTCAGGAAGTTGTCTTCTTTTTGAGGCTACTGGTTAAGGGGCAAACGCCAATATGTATGAAATCTTAAAGACCACGTGGACATGTGTAGTTCCCTGCTACTACTCATCTCTATTATTACTTTTAAAGAGGAAAAGTCTATATGGATTTACAATATCAAATGTTTTCATCTTTAATAGGAAGTTGATGTCATTACTAGATAACGATAAATATATAAGGATGATAAATGACAAAATGGTACCTGTTTGTTTTTGTGTGTGTGTGTGTTTAACACTTATCATTTCCTCAAATCTCCAACCTAACATAATCTGTATATCATGTGACATTATGTTAAGTTGGAGATTTTTGAGGAAATAATAATCATGTATCTCTTCACCTTACACTTGTAACTGACCAATTCCTCCATCAGACCTGTACTTGCTGCTGCAATGGCCTTGATGTCGTTGCTATTATTTGCTGCTATTACCACCATTTCAACCCCTGCAAGGAAAGAAAAAAGATGAAGAAAATTTAAGGCAGGTTACATGTTCCTCTCCATTCAAACTTTAGGGAAATACAAATTCTTGCTATAAATGGAATGTTCATGACTGGAATTTGTGTACAAATGTGATTTTGTGCATGAAAAATATGCTATTGCAGTGATATTTGGAGCTTTTGTGACAAGTGAAGACCTACAATGTTGAAATTCTGTTTTTTATGCATGCTGTAAAGGTTACAAATTAGAAAAACAGAAGGAAATCGAGAAATTGGCTGAGAGTATTTGTGAATACCTGATCATACAGGTCTTATAGTTGCACGTTGGCTGCTACCATTTCCATAGTTAAATCTAATGTGGATTAATCATTATTTTTGTTATTATACAGCTAGTATAGCATCAGTAAATTAAAGAGCCTTACACAGTAGTGGCGGGAGGCAGAGAGGGTATAATGTTAGCGCCTATTGAATGTTACTTTCGGTTAGTCTTTGGAATTTCATAGATATACAGACACTAGTTTATGAAGTATGCGATTATCTGGGATTTTCCTAGATATGTCGAAAGAATGAGCTTATTATATGAGAGATTTCTTTAAGACTGGAATTTAACAGAATGGAACTGAGCTCTGTGAAGCTTACCTGATGGGAAAGAGTAGATGTAGACTCTGAAGAACTAATCAAATGGTGATAGTTAAAGACCTTAGAGATTACTGCAAAAGCGTGTATTGGTTAGAAATATAAATATAGAAGTTGACAATCAGATTATCAAGAATTGGAAAATGTATGGACGAGTGTTAGTATTTCTATCTTAGTTATTAGGTTATGTAGGAGGGTGAGGCAGATGTTGTGCACTGATGTTTTCCAAGAGGACAATACAATGAGACTTCCTTTTAGTTTCGAAATAGTTTCGAAAAGGGTTTTCACTGGTCAATTGGGAAGAGGGCTGTCCTTGGAAGTATATAGGCGATCTCGAAGACGAACACTCCTAATGTGTGGTTATTTTAGTGGTGATAACCAAATGTACTGCTTTTCAGTCAATTTTTTATTTTTATTTTTTTCGTACTTGCTTGATGAGATAGACAGCCCGTCTTTTCCCTTTGAATGTGTCTGGAAGACGAACACTCCTAAAGCACGCTTTTTTTGTTTGGGCTGCAGGGAAATTTCTACTGACTATTTCCTTAAAAGCATGAATATTTCCTTAAGTTGGGATTACAAGTATATGTTGGTGAAACCTAAGGAGGGAGACAAAGAGTTGGATTGCTGAGTTTGAAAGTTGGATTCATTCGGCTTTTTGGAGGTTGCACATTGAAGGAAAGGAATCGGTGAACTTTAGAGCATAAAGTTCATTGCTTCAGAAATTTGAACTTTCTTTCATTAAGGATTTTTGGAGCCAAGTGCTTAACGTGTGAATTGCATGATTCTTTAGCCTGAGGGCTAGATAGTTTCTAATGCCCTCCTTTTGTATATGGATGATACGCTTTGGTGTCTTTTCGATGAATTATAGTAAATCTGAACTTTCTTTTATTGAGGATTTTGTATGCCTGGAGCCAAGTGCTTGATGTGTGAATTGCATGATTCTTTAGCCCGAGGGCTAGATAGTTTCTAATGCCCTCCTTTTGTACATGAATATACCTTTTGGTGTCTTTTTGATGAATTATGGTAACTTTCTTTTATTGAGGATTTTGTATGTCTGGAGCCAAGTGCTTAACGTGTGAATTGCATAATTCTTTAGCCTGAGGGCTAGATAGTTTCTAATGCCCTCTTTTTGTACATGGATGATACCCTTTGGTGTCTTTTGATGAATTATTTTACCTATAAAAAGAAATATATGTTTGAGAAGCATGGAAGCTAATATGAAGAAAACAGGTAGTCCCTGGATCATACAACCAGATTCACTACAGCAATCAAGTTCAACAGGAAAAGGTGAACATAGTAAATTTAATTAAGATTGGATGAATGGTTTAATCTGAGTTTTCGTATGATTCATGAAACATGTTTAAGGGCGTGACAAATCAAACTTGGGGTTAAAAGAAGTTATGAGCAGAGAGTTACACGATAAACATTCTGGGCCGTCAGAATTTTACAGTTTCAGAACTAATTTCACTGCCATTAATTGGATAATTCCTCTGAGCTGAATTCTTTTGGAGATATCAATCTGTGTGTTAGGAATAAGTATAATTATTTTTAGTGATTTATTCCCCTGAGGTAAATTTTGTTGGAGATATCAGTCTATGTGTTAGGAATAAGTATAATTCTTTTTAGTGATTTGACTTGTATGGTAAAACATGTTCAAGGAAATGTGACATAGGTCACAACTGTTCGTGCAGACAGAAGGCCAAATTCAAGGAATAAAGTGGACCAATCTAGACAACCTCAAAACATATATGAATTGAGAAGTGGAATTTTACTTTTGGAGTTTTATGGAGGAAGTTATGCAAGAAATGGTACCTTTTTGAGAGCTTAAAACACATTAAAGGGAGTTGTAAGATGAATAACTTAACATCTAAAGTTGGATTGACTTGGAATTTGGAATAACCTGTGAATCAATAACAATATTTATGTGCCAAGTTTGAAGTCAATTAGAGAAGTGGATGAGAAGTCGAGTATATGACTAGTTGAGTCGTATGAAACCAGTTTTGAAGCTTAAAGTTAGTATTCAAAGATTTTACTTCTATTTTTATTAATTGAGTTAAGAAGTGAGGTTATACTATAGAAAATCAGTTAGAATTCAAACACACCTTAAAGAAGAAATTTTCGCCATCTATCTACAGCCAAGAAAGTTTTGACAAACTTTTGCAACTATAATGAGTCCATGCCCGGTATCTCTATGGACTCAGTTTGACATCTGGAATATTGCTGAAGTCCACACCTACTATACCTTCGAGAACTTTGTGTTTTAGCCTCCAATGTTGAAGCACAACAAAACACCCGGAAAAGATTCTCCAACTCCTCCACCACCAAGCCATACACCCTGCGGCCACCCCCAATTGACATTCCCATCCAACCATCACAAGGTGGAAAAAGTCCAGATGAAGAAGGAGAATTACTTGTAAGAAAAGTCCTTACCACCCATTTCACACCTTCCAAAGAAGAACAAAGGGAAGCCATATTCTATAAATGCGACATAACCATGGGTAAGCTTTGTTCTAGTTATGTTGTCTATTCCAAGAAAGCTTTTTAGAAGAGATGATTGACAAGCTCGGCCTAGATGTTCACCACATC
This sequence comes from Macarthuria australis, assembly GCA_900322265.1. Classification (NCBI taxonomy): domain Eukaryota; kingdom Viridiplantae; phylum Streptophyta; class Magnoliopsida; order Caryophyllales; family Macarthuriaceae; genus Macarthuria; species Macarthuria australis. The sequence goes on from ONZE01010230.1 coordinate 9,762, forward strand.
CTAAGCCATACAAGCTCCAATGACTTAAAACTGGCAAAACATCAAAGTAAACCAACAATGCTAATTTCATTTTCTATTGGGAAAAACTATACAGATGATGTTTGGTGCGACGTTTTACCCATGAATACATGTAACATGTTGTTTAGGAGACCATTATAATCCAGTCATTCATGACGTAGTTTGGATCACCCATATTTTTCTTAAAGACGGTAAGAAGATCACCCTCAAACCTTCTTAGCCCACAAAGAGGCCAATACCCCACAAAAAGTCCTCATGAAGACCCCGTCCTCCCTCACTAACCCAAAGGGCAAGGAGCATGAGCTCCTACCGAAACTCACTCCCTCCACACAATGAGAAAACCGAACTAAGTACCATTCCCTTAATTATCAAACCATTCCTCATCTCATACGCCCATCTCTTTCCCGAAGACTCCCCTAACTCGATCCACACAACACAAACCTCATCCCGAGAGCCACCCTTCCCAACCAGGCAACCTATCAAATGAACGCGGAAGAGACAAAGGACCACTTGACAAAAGGACACCTCTGGAGTCACTCTGCTTCAATTACTGTGGTATACATGAAAGATGAGTCCAAGAGAATGTGTGTTAATTACAGGGTTATTAACAAAATCATCATAAAGTATTGATTTCTGATCCAATTCTCTGACAATATTTATGATGGGCTTAGTGGAGCCACGATCTTCTCCAACGTTGAGTTCAAGAGAGGCTATCACCAAATGCGTATTCGGGAAGGAGATAAATGGAAGATGGCATTTAAGACAAAAGAAGACTTTATATGAGTTGTGGACCAATTCTAAAAATGGTTCATTCAATTCATGTCATACAAGCCATGATGTTGTGAAGATAGTAGATCTCTACTTCAAGGAGATTTGAGAATACATGGAGTCTCCTATCATATCAGGATGCCAACTTCATTGGCCATTTTTTGAGGATGTTGTGGCAGAAGATCGGGTTAAAGCTACTTTTTGACACCGCAAGTCATCAACAAAGCTGAGGGGCAAATAGACATGATTAATCTAGACCTTCAGTAGCATGTTACGGTCCTTGGTCATGTCCAATCTCAAGGATTGGGATGAGAATCCAAGCCAAACTGAATTTTCTCACAACCAAGCCCCTTCAAGAAAATCCGGATTCTCACCATTCCAAGCGAGGCAAGTGGTGTTCAACCACTTGGCTCATTGGATCTTTCGGCTATTCCTCGATACAATCAATTATTCATTGAAGCCGAGTAATGGGTCAACTAGAGCCAATCATATTACAAAAAATATAAGCAAACAAATTGAGAAAATGAATGAGGCCTATACAAGACAAGCCAACAAGCACCAAAAGCCCAAGGAGTTTCAAGCGAGAGATTAGGTTTGCATCCACATGAGGAAGGAAAGATTTCCCACCAAAAGGAAATCCGAGATGAGTCCACGATCTAAGGGTCCACATTAGGTGATGAAATGTATTGGGTCCAATGCATACAACCTAAACTTAAGAGGAGAAGCACGAATACCGACAACTTTCAACATAACCAATTTGAGGCCTATGAAGACGATAAAGGACTTTTAAGATTTGAGTACTTCTAAGGTTTGAGTGCAAATCTTCTTCCAGAGGGGGAGAATTATAACACGCCCAAACTTACCCCGCCAATTCTAATTAATGTGATTTTTCGAAAATTTTGGCAG
>ONZE01011153.1:0-10966 GCA_900322265.1 Macarthuria australis
AGAGATCTGCTAGATTGTTCATGGATCGAATCTGTTTAACATCAACTTGTCGACTTTCTTGGAGCTCGTGAGTGTAGAAGAATTTCGGTGAGATGTGCTTGGTCTTATATCCTTTGATATATCCACCCCTCACTTGCGCAATGCAAGCAGCATTGTCCTCATAAATTGTAGTGGGGAAATCTGTAACCGGTGTCAAACAACAACAATTGTGAATATAGTTTATAACGGATCTTAACCAAATTTCCCCGAACCCAGATGACCAAAAAAATTATGGGTCAACCCCGGCCCGTCCGATCCTTTGGGTCAAAATGAAAACTATTTGTTAACATTTATAATGTATACTTAACATCTAAATTGAATTAAAAGATGTCAAATTTTCAAATTGTTCCTCTCTCTTCAGCCATATTGATATTTCGCTAGCAATCAGAAACAATCAACACACGTTAGACGTTTCGTCTCTACCGTCAACTTCTATATATCGTTGTCTCTCACGTGGATATTTTCAATCTGCCTTGCAAAATCTTTCACTTGGTAAACACATTAAACGTTTCGTCTCTGCCATCAACATCTATATAATGTTGTCTCTCACGTGGATATTTTCAATCTGACTTGCAAAATCTTTCACTTAGTAATGAGTATTGATGAAGAGAAGATTGAAAAATACGACTATATAATCGAAAAAACAAAAATTATATTAAAAAAAGACGGTTTTGACCCGTTAATCGACCCGAACCTGCTTGTTTAGGGTCATGAGCCCTTATCCGAAGTTATCCAACCCGTAAACTACCCAAACCTGAAATTATCCGAGTCCGACCTGTTAGACACATTAAAGTGTTACTGATCCCCCCAACACCAAAACCAGGAAAGAAAATAAAAAGATACTCCCTCCGTCCCATAACATTTGTCTTTTTTTGACTTGCACATNNAATGTAATTGGAGTTTACTATTTTATCCTCTGAAAATCATTAAATGTGTATTGGAAACCAAAGAAATGTTAAGAATGTGTATTAATTGAGTAGGGATAAACTTGAAAATAATGGGTTATTTTTGCATTGAAATCTTAAAACGACAATTAAATTGGGACAATACTAAAGTCAAAAAATGACAATTATTTAGGGACAGAGGGAGTACAACACAAAAAGACGCTGAGAAGAAATCTTGACCTTATCCGTTTGCCCTCCACCTAAGTTCACGCTGCTATTTCTGTGATGCTACTGATAATAACATATCCCACCATTTATCTACTCTACTAGAGCGAATTCATTTCATACCAATGGCTTTTAATCTTCTCAAAATCCATATCAAATCTGCAAAGTTTCCTCACCCTAACTTTCAATTTTCCCTGATTTCCAAAATCATTTATCCATCTCATGCCGCCTTTACTAATCGACCCCATCATCCTCCTCCCCTAACTTTCTTGCATAAAAAATCTTTAACCAAACCAAAACTCCATCTTATCCCCATTCATTCTTCCATCTCTTCTCCTAGTACACCACCAACTTCTAAAGAAGATGCCATTCTTCAAGCCAAAACCTCCCTCTCCACCGCCTTGCAAAAGCCACTTAACAATCCCAATCTCACCGGAAAAATCAAGAAACAAAAACAACCAAGGTTTCGAGTCGAAATACCAGTCATCGATGACTCCACTGAGTCACTTACCCAACTCGCTTTTGAAGTTCTTGGGGACCTTCAAATCAAAAGAAAGGGTCCATTGGTTAAAATCTTGCTCATATGGCCTAATCCCACAACACTCGCAAGTGGAGTACAAGCTTTTCAAGCTCTCCCTTTGGGTGCAGTTGAACACGTGGAGCTATCCACCATAAAGACGGTTGATAGCAGGGTTTTGAATTCTGCTGACGTGGCAATATTCTTGACCCCAAACCCTTCACAGCTGACAGTTATGAAGTTAGTTAGTGACAGTTTGTACCCAAGGCCATTGGTGTTGTTTAACCCCAAATGGGCATTCGAGGAAGAGGCAAGTTTTGGAGATTTGAGAGGCTTTGTAGCCTCGTTTGATGTGGTTTATGCATTCTTAGGATTGGAGGTTGAAGGGATTTTGAGTAAGAGAAAAGGGGCTGTTTTCAAGTACGTTAGAGACGGCATTGTGAGTGGTGAGACATGGAATGTTTTAGTGGAAGAAGAAAAGCAAATGAAGGTGGTTTCAAGGTTCACATCAAGGCCATCAATTACTGAAGTCGAGAATGTTTTGTATAATTTGATGGCAGTTAATTCGCCTATTACCAAATCTGCCAAATTTTTCAAGGACTTAGTTTCCAAGGTAACAGGAAGAATAGCAAGTTAATTGATCGATTCAATGTTTGATTATGATTATCGGTATCAATAGCATCTAATCTTCATCATTCACGCTAAATATTAGTCCTGGTGAACATGTCCCTACATGCCATAAACTCAGGTCCAATTTCAGGTTTTGTATGGAAAGAAATCAAATTTTAGGATCATACTTAATTTCAAATTTTACTCTACGAGGTAATTTAGCAATCACTCCAAGTTTATTACCTGTCGGGAGCCACTGATGGTATCTGTGGGTAATGTTAGATTTCCTCCGAATTCCAAGTCGATCCCTAAGAGCACATTCCTCCAGATCAAATAAAGTTCTTCACTATCAGGGGATGAGAGAAGTTAAGATGGTTACCTGAATCTTCTAAACATCACAAACTTTCCATCTTCCCCTGCATGTTTCTACTGCTCCATTGACTTTCCCATTCATATTATCAACGAACACAACCTTAAATTCAGAGTCGAAGCAACTTATAACATAAGGATATTAGCCCAACGGAAGTTATGCATTAAACCACGGATGATGTCTATACAAAACCAACAAAAAAAAGTGATGAACAACATGAAAGTTTAGTTTACATATTATATATGGAGGGGAAAAGGGGGAAAGAGAGAACATTTATACAGCCAATACCAATAGCAAACATCCCCATAATCGTCATAACTATGAATTCTCACCTCCAAAGTGACCTTAAAGCATGAAGCTCTATAAAAATGACACATAACACTTAAAACAGAAGATGCACACGATTCCAACGTTATTCATGTCTTGCAGATGGCCATCGATAATGCCATTGGCATTACCTCCAACAGCTCCAAATTGCATTGAGTAATTAGAACTAAGCACCAACTCAGACTAATATCGGGTACATCCCACATCCAACTTGAAAACCAGATCGATGCCGAACAATAAGGCAATATGACATTCTTCTCACGGTACAACTTGTCAACACCAACCCAAGTGCAAAGTATTAACAGTCATTACCTAACAGAAATAAGCATATATGATTCACGTACAAAGTGAGGACGATTAAAAATATATATGACCTCTCACCTCTAAAATAAGATGTGGAGAACCATTGTTGCAGGATTGCGACTGGAAATTCCTTACAGAGACAACCAAGTACGACAAATAAAAATTTAAATCATCATAATATTCAATTACTATCCAGTAACAAGAGTATAGAAAGAGTTTATCGTTTCATATAGAAGAAAAATATTGGTAAAAATTGCAAGAGATAGAAGGGTCTGCAGAGCATTTGGGAAATGATTACAAATTTACAGATATATATTTGAACATGTGTATGAAGTGCAGCCTTAAATTAATATCTCAACTGACAAGCATATCAATCTAACTATGCGCACTCACATAAGGCACTCTTTAGAAAAACTAAGCTTTACGAAACAAAACCACAAAGCACAAGGGAGAAAAGAAAAGGAAATGAGAAACAATGTCTGAGTGTTTAGTTCTCAGTGTCAACAAAACCACTTTGCAGTCAAGACAAAAAAATATCTGGCTTGAAAGTTTAGTTCTCAGTGTCAACAAAGTGGTAAGAATTCTCCCGCTATTTGACTTCCTGTAGCGAAACCAAATATCACATGGCATTACGCGCTTGTTTGACAAAACCCACATGACAAAATGAACCATCACCGGGGTGCACCTAGATTTAAAAAAAGGGATCCAATATATGTACTCCTTTGTCCGGAAAACAATGTCACCTCTTCGAAAAAATAGCGATGGTATGCTTCTTGCTTTTACATAATACCACGGCTATATTTTGAAGAAAGTATAAAGCAGAGTGTATTTAACACTGTAAGATCCATATCTACATCCTTGCTAACGAGATCCACATAAAACTAAGAAGATAAGGTTCAGAAAATGGAAGACAGAAATATGAGATGGAGGGTACTCACAAAGGCCAAAAAACACTTCGATGTCAAGGGTGACTTTGTTATCGGTTTTATGAGGGGCTTCTTTCCGATTCATTGTCATAAAGAGGGACTCATCCTAAAATGCAAATTGCGCTTTTCAACAGGGGTACCAATTCTTAGTTTCAATATCTTATCATATAGGACTCAAAGATTCAAGCAAATATTGAGTCATTTTCTTCCCTCTTTCATTGAACAACTACTGTTCATGCCTTCCATACAATGTGTGAATAGATCCTCCCCAGGAAAGCCACATGCCCACATTGCACCGACTCTAAAAATGTGTAACATGCATTGGCCAGCAGGTTCAAAGAGAAGTAGAATGAAAATTACCTTGAATGCATAATGGTCTTCCTTCATTCTATCTCTTTGTGAACAACACAATCGGTTTTCTTCCCAACCATAAGCTCATGTAGCACAAAATACATCTTAATCTGAATTACAGTTCCACCAAAAAGTCCAAAAAATTTGCCATGATGTTTGGTTAGACTTGGACCTAATCGTAGACTGCAGTGAATCCATTTCTGAAAAATTTCTCCGACAATCATATAGCCCTCTTAAGAGTATCCACACCAGAAATCCTTATTTTTTTCTTTTCTTTTTTTTCCCTCTTTTTCTGTCCTTGTTTTCCTCCTCTCCACCAGCACCACCACCAACAACAACAACAACAATGAAAAAAGGCTGTGATGATGGGAAATCGTTCGAATTTAATCAAGACTATTTGGTTTGAGGCATCTTGTACGGCGAGATTTGTCATTGGCTTGGCATCAACTGAAATGGTGTTTGTTAGAGATTTTCTCAGTCTTCACTTTCCTCGTCTATTGCTTGGCCGCCATGCTAAGTGTTGTCCTGAATGCATACCAATTGGTTGATGAAATGCAGACGTGAGCCTTCTTTTTCTCAATTTTTACCCAAAAAGGAAATAAAAGGGAAATCTCTCTGTTAATTTGAGGTTTTTTGAAATTTATTCTTCTTGGTGAGAGTACCGAACCAGCTTCTTCTGACAAAATTATTATTGATTAGAGCATTACTGGAGCAATTGGACCAGTGATCAATCAATGCGAATTCGGCATTTGTTATGCGATTACTGCCCAGTTCAGGCTCTAATATTCATCAAAACCGGAGAACGTCCAGCATTATCTGTGCAAAATATAGTGGATACTATGCAAAAAAATTCTTTAGAGTAAGAAATCCTATTAATGCTATGATGTTATTATGCTATGTGGCATCGTAGCCGAAAAAGATTATCCCTACAAGGGTCAGAGATGACCGTGTAAGGAGGATTGGCTACTTGATGTTAGAGGAGTCCCATGGTTTTTCGCTGGGTCAAACCAAAAGCAACTCAATAGATATGACGAAATCATGAAGGCAATATTGGAGACGCCCCTGATGGTGTTCGTTGATTTAACGGTGAAGGATTTTAAAGACTATAAAAACCACACAAATTTATTCAACCCCGTATGAAGAAGATGAAGTCAACCACTGCATGGTGGCATTCGCTTTTGGGTGGTGTGCTGATACGGGGGAAGAATATCTTAATTGTAGAAAGTCTTGGGGCAAACAGTTCGGCCTTTAATGGAGACATGACCTTTGATGATGTGGCATGTTAAGCAATTTGCGCCAAGTTAAGCAAAAAGCACTAAAACACTATGACGAGAAGAATCGAACGCGTGACCATGAAACATATAATGCTTTCTACCACCTCAGCCAAGTTGGATATATGCTTCCATTCGACAAACTCAATATTTATCAACTTTCAAGAGATAAATGACACAANTACCAGCCCCGTCTTCCTCTCCTACCTCTGCAATTAGCGGCGACCAGCGGTATGGTTGCCTGATCAGATGGTTTCGTCGGTACCGGAGACCTTCTCGGTATTCTACCTCCCCTCCCCACTTCTTCCTCTCCCATGTTGGCCCCCCTCACCAAACTTCGCCCTACTCCGGCTACCGGTAAACAATCCAGTACCGGCAGCGAACCTCAATTGAGTTTCCTCGACCACTAGAGTTGACCACACGACCCATCCCATTTCTCTCTCCTATCCCATCCCCACATTCTTGCCATTATAATGGAGCACCGGCGAGGCTGCCATACGCCGGAAATTTTCCAGAATCGAAGGTTTTTCAGCCGTCGGTAGCTCCTCTGGTGGCCATCCTTCAAATTACTGTAATTTTTGTCCATCCAAACAAGGTAGTACACAGTCATTTGATATTTATGATACGGCTTGCCACATGTATTATAATTTAATAAGTCACATGCCACATCATCAAGGGTCAGCGACCCTGAGGGTCACTCTAGCAATTTCTCATTTTTATGTCTCCATTAAGGCCGAACTGTTTGCCCCAAGAATTTCTACAATTAAGATATTCTTCCCCCGTATCAGCACACCGCCCAAAAGCGAATGCCACCATGCAGTGGCTGACTTCATCTTCTTCATATGGGGTGGAACAAGTTTGTGTGGCTTTGTAATCTTTAAAGTCCTTCATTGTTGAATCAACGAACACCATAAGGGGCGTCTCCAATATTGCCTTCATGATTTCGTCACGTCCATTGAGTTGCCTTTGGTTTGACCAGCGAAAAACCGTGGGACTCCTCTAACATCAACTAGTCAATGCTCCTTACAGGGGTCTCTCTGACCCTTGTAGGGATAATCTTTTTCGGCTACGATACCACATAGCATAATAACATCATAGCATTAATAGAATTTCTTACTCTAAAGAATTTTTCATAGAATCCACTAGATTTTGCACGGATAAGGCTGGACGTTCTCCGATTTTGAAGAATATTAGAGCCTGAGCTATAGCAGTGGCAGCAATCGCATAACAAATGCCGAATTCGCATTGATTGATCACTGGTCCAATTGCTACAGTAATACTCCAATCAACAAGAATTTTGACAAAAGAAGCTGGTTCGGTACTCTCACCAAGACCAATCATCGTTTCTACTGAAACGTTTATGGAAAAGAAGAAGAAATTTTAAAAAACGAATTTAACCGAGAGAATTTCCCTTTTATTTCCTTTTTGGATAAAAACTGAGAAAAAGGAGGCTCAGATCTGCATTTCATCAAATAATTGGTGGACATTCAGCACAACACACACCATGGCGGCCAAGCAATAGATGGGAGAGTGAAGACAGAGAAAATCTCTCACAAACACCATTTCAGTTGCTGCCAAGCCAATGACAAATCTCGCCGTACAAGATGCCTCAAACCAAATTGTCTTCATTACTTCGAACGATTTCCAATCATCACAGCCTTTTTTTATTGTTGTTGTTGTTGGTGGTGTTGCTGGTGGAGAGGAAGAAAAGGACATAAAAAGAGGAGAAAAAAATAATAGAAAAAAGATAAGGATTTCTGGTGCCGATACTCTTAAGAGCGTTGTTTGATTGTCGGAGAAATCACGTGCAAAGATGACCGCCGGTAAAGGCAAAATTATGTAGTTTCAGCTTTAAAGACCACCATGGAGGCGGAGGACAAGGTGGAGGGTAGAATCCTTTTGAATATTGTATCAGCCAAGGTACGCCCGTCCTCAAGCTGCTTCCCGGCAAAGTTCAACCTTTGCTGGTCTGGGGGAATCCCCTCCTTGTCTTGAATCTTTGCCTTGACATTATCAATCGTGTCCGAGTTCTCAACCTCCAAAGTTATGGTCTTTAACGTCAAAGTCTTGACAAATATCTGCATACCTCCCCTCAGAGGTGTCGAAGCTCTCAACCTCCAAGGTGATTGTCTTCCCTGTAAGAGTCTTGACAAATATTTCCATCCACCCCTCAAACGGAGCACCAAATGGAGAGTCGCTCCTTCGGGATGTTGTAGTCGGCAAGGGTATGGCCATCCTCGAGCTGCTTACCAGCGAAGATGAGCCTCTACTGGTTTGGGGGAATGCCTTCCTTGTCCTGGATCTTGGCCTTAACATTGTCAATGGTATATGAGCTTTCAAACTCCAAGGTGATAGTCTTCCCAGTCAAAGTCTTAACGAAAATCTGCATACCACCTCGAAGACGGAGCACCAAGTGGAGGGTTGACTCCTCCTGGATGTTATAATCAGCTAGGGTGCGCCCATCCTCAAGCTACTTTCCGGCAAAGATTAGCCTCTGCTAGTCCGGAGGAATCCCCTCCTTGTCCTGGATCTTAGCCTTGACATCGTCGCCCGAGCTCTCCACCTCGAGGGTAATAGTCTTTTCGGCAGGTTTTTGACAAAGATTTGGGTTTTTGACAAAGATTTGAATGCCTCCCCTGAGACGGAGCACAAGATGGAGGATGCCGAATTAAAGTTTCGCTTTAAAAATCATCAACGCAGATAAACGACTTGAATCGAAAATCGAAATAGTAAAATGACAAATCGGAATAAATCGTAAAATTAAGCAGGATAAACCTAGGAACACGAGACTTTAAATATTGGAATAAAATTATGGAGATTGCTCGGTGATTTAACCCATATGAAAGAAGAAATACAGAAACTAAGAATGAAGAGAGAGAAAGAGAGGAAGTCTAGACTACCTTGAGAAAAAATCGAGAGCTTGTTTAGAGATTTGAGGATTGAGAAGAAGATATACAGAGTCTGAACTCTGAAGAGTGAGATATTCCTTCAACAATAGCCTCTATATAAAGAATAAATAGCCGACTTAATCAAGGATATGACGTCACGTATTCCGTAACAAGATGTTGGGCTTTCTCTGGCGTTACCTACACACACACGGTTTAGCAAGCGTACAATATGATCGAGCGTACACGATTTACAGTATGCCTAAATCGAATGGTCAAAGAACGAAGTTATTTCTGAGTGTGGGCCCCAGTTTGGATAGACAATCAGAGGACATGTCCGGCCCAGCAGAGATCACCTGTACCACTCCATGTGCCATCTCCTATACAACTACCTTCTCCACTTGACACCTACCTCACGTGAATTGGGAGATATATCAAAACTTTAATTATTTTGACTATGTGGCAGGCCCACTACAAAGGTCTGGTCTCTATTGGGCTTATATTACAACATATTGGGTTATACTTATATTCCCAACATCCAACTCCTTAACCTTAACTGGAGTTTTCATTTTAAGCCTAAGTACCCAGGTCTCACTCCTCCAAAGGCTCAAATACCCGGATATGATATGATGGCATGATGCTTGGACATGTCAATAGACCAAAGACAAATCAAGCTCCTCGAAAACAACTACTTTTCGATTCTAGATCCACACCCACACACGACTCACCCACACCCGCCTTAGTCCGAGTAAAGTAGAGAATCCTGTTTCTTTTCTTCTTCTTTTTTTTTTGGGGGGGGGGGGGCAAATCAGAATATTCGCGTACCAGTGATCCCACAATGAAGAATGAAAAAGGGAGCTACAGGTTTATAAGTATGGTTAGTACCTTAAACTGAGAGGTTCAGGTAGGATAGGATGGCCCTTGCATAAGGATTAAATTCTTCCCAAGTTCCTTGAAATACATGATGCTTATTGAATATTAAGAAATTAAGCTGCTTCATTTCTACACCTTCAGATATCTAAGAACTATTTTATGTTCTGCTCTAGATTCAAACAGTGTAACTAATGCCCCACAGGCCTACTGTAAAGGGCCAAACTCACTTGTGATGCATTGTAATCTTATCTACCAACAGATATAAAACTATCAAAGAAGTCAAAAACACAAGTGAAAGAATAAATTAACTCAAGCTTTTCCCCATCAAGAAATGTTTGCCAAGATGGTATCAAGTCAACAATGTGATCAGCAACACGAAGCCATTCCATCTCTCTTCGCCACATTGATTTCTTCTCTAAGGGCAATGGCTCTAGTCTCCATAGCTGCCCAAATATCGTAGCTTAAGAAAGAAAATCAAAGTAATTAGACACAATGCAAGCCATATCTTATCACTCAGAAGGAGAGAGTAAATAATATAGTACCTCATAAATTAGTGATAGCATTTGAAATAGCGAGAGCAGTGCAAACCCCCTTCCCATTTCCTGACATGTCCTCTTCAAGCAGCAACTCCGTAAACCTCCCCTTTATCATCTCCATCTCTGAGGCATTTTCACAAACAGGTTAACTACAATATAAAGTACCCATAATTGGGAACAATTAGGACAATTCAGAAATTAAACACGTAGAGTTAATTGAAAGTATAAAGCTAACCAGAAATGTTCGAATTATACTTCTTTAGGTTAGAAACGTCATCCAAAACGGGCTTTTGTAGAGCAGAAATAGAGGATTTGGGAATTGCAGCTTTCTTGATAGGCCAACCCAACAAAGGAAAGGATGAAGAGGGGGATTTCTTGCCAGTGACTGACTCGGTCACTAAACCAGTTGACTCGGCCAAGTCTAACCCATCTTCTTTCCTAAATGAAGTGCCCATCAGGAAAGTATCAACTTCTTTTTCTGAAACCCAGAAGGCCAAGCTAAGGCCTCGTTTGGTATGATTTAGGCAAAAATCATGGATTTTAATAAACCATGGATTTTAAGAAGCTATAGCTTTTTAAAAGCCATGGTATTTGAAAATAAATGTGTTTGGTATTCTTATGAAATATATGGATTTTAATGGATGGAATTCGTCTTGTACATGTTTGGGTGTCAGATGCAATCCATGTATTTTAAAACAAAATGGGGGTAAATATAAAAAAAAAGTTCAATTCCCTCATCAATTCAATTATAAACCATGGTTTTGAATTCCCACCCCCACCATGCGATTTCAAAGCCATGGAATGTCATGGTTTTGAGGGAATGAGTGATTCTTGAAAACCATGGTTTTGA
>ONZE01011335.1:0-10223 GCA_900322265.1 Macarthuria australis
AAGGGAAGGGAATGAAAGACCCGCTTACTGACGCCATCAATGACTTCATTCCTGGCGAAATAGCGATTCCCAGTTTTATCCATGCCCACAAAATTCCTGCTGCTGAAGAACCCTGCAATCCTTGAAATGAACTTCGACATCACTCTTTCTTCCTTTTCACGATTTTAGCTATTGAATTCTATGCATTGTCTTATACGAGGAATGAAAACTCTCCAACTCTGCTTGCATACCCTTTCTGTTCACGGTTAAGCAAGGCAATTGGGCCGGGCTGCCGGTAGCCTGGTCCGGAAATGGCCCGGCCCAGTCTGAGTGGGCTCCGGGCCAGGCTTGTACAAGCCCGGTCGGGCATACTAGGCCGGGCGGTCTAGAAAAAAAAAAATTTATGTTGTTTGTGTATGTTTTTTTTTAAAAAAAATAAATAAATACACCGGGCCGAGCGGTAACGGGCTTGGGATTCAGATAGCCCAGCCCGGCCGCCATGCTTATTCACGGTTACATTTAGCTAAAGAAAGGGAGAATATGGGCCCGAAAGGCTCGGGGTTCGGGTACGAGTACCACTTTCTAGCCCAACAGACATCTGTACTTTTTCCTTGTTTTTCTTCGATTTTAATAGAGGTGAATGGTGATCAAAGAAGTCCCAAAAACTAGCCGAACCTGTCTCAAACTAACACACAAAGAGATTTGATCAACTTAATTTTGGAAGATTAACAAACTTCACTCGATAGATTAAGTTAAGGTTTTTTTAATGATTTTAACCAGTTAATTAACTTAAACCAAACAGCTACAAAAAGTCAATATATACAGAAAAGAAAACTATTCAATAAAATGATGCATTCTCCCATGTACCGCTTCTATAAGATTTACCGCTTCTATGAGATGTTATTTGTTTTAGATATATGTCGTAATTATCGAGTGATTTCTCCTTAATCAATTTCCCATACATGGTAGAATATTGACATTTATACCTTTTTATGGTGCACTTGTGATACTCAATGTTGTCATTTGTTACGTGTCTTTGCGAAAATTATTTTGCCTATGGGCATTAGTATTTTGAATAATTATGCTTCCACAACCACAACCCACCACACATATCCTAGTTAAAGTAGAGTAGATTAGTGTTTCACAACTTGAATGTAACTTCAGAAAAACACAACACCCAAGTTGCCAAAAGAGCTGAAGTTAAAATTGTATAAAATTCGACAAGCATAAACAAACTTTCAAGAAAACATAAATCAGAAACTATAATTCTCAACAGAAACACGTGGTTTACCTTTCATGAAATCCACCTTTGTGGTGAATTAGAAGACAACAAACTTTCAGAGAGTTAAGGTTTCCATGGAATTAAACTTTGCAAATTGCAAGCAAAAGAAATAGTATAACACAACTACACAAGCTCTATCAATAGTATATATAGGACTATGATAGATACAACCATACAACTCAATATCTTATAGCAATTCTAGTTCGCATCGATGTTACTCGATACGCTCTCAACAACAGTCTGCAACTCTATTTAGACGCTCCAACGTTGTCTTCATCAGAGGTAGAGGGAATGCGGAACGGTGACCGCTTGTGTAGACTGGAAACGGAACCAGAATCGCATACAAGCGGAACCAGAACCGGAACCACATACAAATTCCACTTGAAACAGTTCTAAATACTCAATCCAGTGATCTTCATTAAGCTACATATAACAAACTTGGTGCAAATAACATAAAAGCCTAGTGTCAAACTAGTCATATGGTACAAGAGCTTCGGATCCAGCAACAATCTCCAAAATCTCACCAGTAATCTTTGCCTGCCGCTCTCTATTATACGCCATTGACAGCGTTTTCTTCAGCTCGATTGCATTATCAGTTGCAGAGCTCATGGCATTCATCCTAGCCGCGAGTTCACTCGCAACCGACTCCTGCAAGGCTCTCAGTATTTGACTGTTAAGATATAGAGGCATCAGGGCATCAAAGATTTGAACTGGGTCTTGTTCAAACTCCAAAAGCGCCTGTGATTCCATCTTCCTTTTCCCTACCTTTTCTCTCTTGACCTTTAACTTTCCTTCCTTAGTCGTTAACCTAAAGAACTCATCCTCTAAAGCATCAACACAATTCCCATTTGCATCGAAAACCTTCCCTTTTGGTGAGATCGGAAGCAAGGTGTGAATCACAGGATCCGACTTAATCAATGACACGAATTTCGTGTACAAAAGCTCGACTTTATCAACCTCTTGGCTCACAAAGAGCGAGAACACTTCATCAGCAATGGCTTGTGCTTCTTTTGCAGTCGGAAAACCCTCTCCCTCGATAAACCGATCTACATCCATACAAGACACCTTCCTCGAAAAATAAGCATTGCCCTTTTTCCCAACACTAATGATTGTATAATCTAACCCAAGATTTTCCAATTCCTGAATCCTAGACTCGGCCTTTCGGATCGCTGCATTGTTAAACCCACCACAAAGCCCTCGATCACCTGTAACAACCACAAGGGCAACTTTCTTAACACTCCTAACACTTGCTAATGGAACATCTACATCCTCTAATTGAAGGGTTTCATTGATATTGTATAACATTTCAGCTAGGGCTTCAGCAAATGGTCTGCTTTTAATCACAGCCTCTTGTGCTCTTCGGACTTTAGCAGCTGATACAAGCTTCATTGCTTCTGTAATTTTCTGGGCATTTTTCACGGTATTGATTCGCTCTCGAAGCTCACGAATTCCACACAGGATTCGAACTCGTGATCTAGGGTTTGGTGAACTGGACAGTTGATGAATTGGGTTGATTTCGGTTTTCGAATTTGATGGCACCAAAAATACAGAACTCAGGAAGCAAGACATGATATTTGAAGCTGTAATTTCAGTAATAATCAGATATCTGATAAAAATCACACTAACAATTGATCGATTAACCGAAAATCATTTGTATTTAGTCAGCCGAAAATTCACTTCAGCCGGAATGATAAATTAGGTTAACCAGTCAAAGTATATATTTTTCCTAAATTTTGAAATGTGAAAAATGAACTGAATGTTCATTTAAGCCTCTACATACTCAAATATGCAAAATCCAAGAAAAGAAAGGAAAATTCGATAAAATTAACGACTGGGCAAGTAAAAGCACGAAAAAAAACTTCAAATAACCACCACTTTTGACAAAATAAGCGACACTAACAGTAAAAAATATAAGACGTGATTTTCGAGAAAAGATGGTAACTTTAACAGCGATAATGCGGAGAAGATATCTTCAATTGTGGAGGAGAGAGAGAGAGAGAGAGAGAGAGAGAATAAAAAGGTGGAGTGTAAGACAGTCACAGTAGGGGGAAGGGATGATAAACTGGGCCGGGCTGGGGGGTGGGGAGCAAGTTTGGGCTGGGCCTGTGCATACGGGCTTTACTGTTCATCGAGCCAGGCCCAATTTTAAAACGGGATGGGCCGGTTATGGAAAGAAATGTGGTTCCTAATCTCGGCCCGTACTCAATGTATTTAAATTTTTTTAAAAAATATATATATATACACACACACAAAGAAGGAGATAACAAATAAGGGCCATGGTGTTTGTTAGATTAGGATGTGGTCCCACAACCTTTCCCTCAGTGTAATATTCTTGTTTCAATAATTTAGCAGTTCCTTTCGCTAAGAAGTATAAATTTCTTTCTTACCATATATTGTTTCAGTTTGAAGACTTGGATTTAATGTAGGTTTTTGTTGGCAACAAGGCAATATTTTTAGTAACAATTGTTATGCAAAAAAAATAAAATAGAAAATCAATTAATGCGTCAATATTGGCCTATTGCAATGGAATTAGAGCTGTCAAAAGCAGATCATATCCGAAAACCCGACCCGAAATTTTGGGTTTTGAATACGATTTTCTCAACCCGAAACTCGAATCTACCCGAACCCGAAATGATCAGGAAAACTCCGGGTCAAACCCGAACTGACTCGTCTGACCCAGTGGGTCAAGTCAAAAACTATTTTTGACCCTTTTTTTATATTCTTATCAGTTGAGTTGAACTAAAAGATGCCAAATTTTCAAAAATCATATGTTGTTTCATTAAAATCTCCATAAGTGTATTAAATGTTGATAATATCTCTGTTTCTACCCTATCAATCGTTCGCTATTGGTAAAAAAAAGATCACCATACATAATTTATATCTTACAATACTTTTCATTTATTATTGAGTATTAGTGAGGACAAAGTAAAAAAATATGACTATATAAGTGAAATAAAATAAATGGAAAAAAAGGAGATTTTGACCCGTTGGGTCGACCTGAACATGTGGGATTAGGGTCAAGATTGAGCACTTTTCGACCCGTGATCCGAAGTTTTACTCGACCTGTAAACTACCCGAATCCGAAGATACTCGAACCTGACTAGCCTGACCCGTTTGACACCTCTAGATGAAATCGTTGCTAAGAAGGATTTAGCAGTGGAATTCCAATAGAAAACCCCGTACATAACCGGGACTTTTGTAGTGAGGTGGGTTAGTATTATAGGTTTATTAGTTAAAAGTAACATTTATATTGGTGTATCTAAGAGAGGTGAGATTGAATCACGTGATTGAAATTCTGGAGAACAATTTATTTTTGTCTTGACAAGCAAATATGGGCCCAAAGAGAGGTAAGTCCAGCCAGCCAGCAGCCCAGCACAGAACTCCCTTGACTTTTGAGCCGCCGGCCACCTTCTGCTCCAAATTGTGGCTCATCTCCTATCTCACTAATCTATTTAATTTATGGGATAATGACTAATAGGTACCACTTTGAAGTTTTAATTCCTAATAGGTACCACAACTTTTTAAAAATTCCTAATAGGTACCATTTTTAAACTAGCATTGTGACGAAGATTCTTTCAAAAGCACCTATTAGGAATTATGAAAGTTATTTGGTACCTATAAGTCCTTGCCCCTTTATTTATCACATACTCACATGAATCGGAAATATAATCCAAATGTAATCATTTTTGATTATATAACAAACAAAGGGAATATGAGATAGAATATAAGACAAGATATGGGACGAAAAATTTAGACTGCCTAGGCATGGTGAAGGGGCTAAATGCCTTGAAGGAAAAATTATTGTGTGGAAAAAGGGTCAGCACATAAACATGGTCCGTCAGCTTGGTGGTACCGGAAACCAGATGCCGGCCACCAGAAAATCGTTTCTTGACAAAATTGTTAATCTCGAAAAAGTAATTATGTTTTTGCAAAATTAGGAAAGTCGTTATGAAATTGGAAATTCTGGCAAAGGTCGTTATTAAAACATTAGTTTATTATAATTTTTTGTGCAATATAGGACCAGCAAAACTAAAAAAGTGGAGGTGTTTTAGGTAATTCACTGATTTATATGAGAGAAAGAATCACGCTTATGTGGCGGTCTCTTTCCCACCTAAGAACAGCTCGCATTGAAGATCTAGTGAATCCAGTTAGTGGAAGAAAAATTTGGTGGATTCCTTAAACAGATTCATTTCCTAAATTTTAACGGCGGATATAATATGAGGAAGATAATGCCAACTTGTCAAGCGTCATAAAATTTGATTGGGTCCTCATGTTTTCTTCCTTTTTAGCTGTTTTTGTAATTTTTCTTCAGTATGAAATGCCCAATTACATTGAACGGCGGCTGCTCTCTTGTGAAAAGCATTTTTGGATGGCGGCTTTTTTGTCTTGTCACGGTTTCACCTATTACAGTAGTAAATTTGTTAACAGTAATAAATTTGTTAACAGTAATAAATTTGTGAACAATGAGAATTTTGTACTTCTATCGGGTCCTCTCTATGATCGGGCTTCTGTAAGTAGATGTTGTTAGTAGGGCTGATTCAAATCATGGTAAGGAGTCGGATAAATTTACTAAAAAAGTCGATTTAGACAAATAATAGTCGGGAGTTTTGAAAAAGAGTTTGCCTTTCTAGCTCTGAGATCCCTTGTCAGTAGAGATGTTCAACCGGGCGGGTCGGGTCGGGTCCGGGTCGGGTCACAATAGGGTCGGGTCAGATCCGGGTCGGGGGTTTTCGGGTCGGGTCCGGGTCGGGCCGGTTTCCTTTTTTTTTTCCTTTTCTTCTTTGTCTGAGAAAATAATATATAATATGTCCCGACCCGAACTGACCCGACCCGGTCCGACCCGAAATACCCCCTGACCCGGATCTGACCCGACCCGACCCGGAAAAAATTCGGGGCGGGTCGGGTCGGGTCGTGGGTACCCGCCCACATGAACAGGTCTACTTGTCAGGTACACATTCTCGCTTGGAGTTTAAGGTGAACGCTTCTTTATCTCTTTGCGACCAATAAATATTGAGTTTACTTGGTTGTTCTCTCTTGATCAATCGAATCGAAGCCTGCTAGTGGTTGGATTTTGAGACCCTTCTACCGCATTAAAAATATTGTAAAAGTATATACGATGTGGTTAGAAAAAATTTCACGTGGTTAAAGTATCATATAAATATGCTTTCTTATGACACAAAGTTTCTGAATTTCACAAACACCTCATATTTTTTCGTTGTGGTTACGAGAATGTCTTATGGGATTAATATACACAGTTTTATCTCTTAAGAAAGAAGAAAAAAGAAAAAAAAAAAACCTTTTACAATGGTTAATATTTAGTTAAACCAGTGGTTAAAGTAACCGCTGGCAATAGCCAATACCCTAAAGTATGTTTATATTATGTAGAAATTGTCAAGGTGGACAAGGAGATCAATTGCAGGAAGCAACTGTGAAAAATGTTGTTATGACTTAATTAATTCTTTTTTATTTTATTAAACAACCCTGTTTAGTAGGAAGTAATTGACACTAATAGTATAAATTAATCCCTACTTACGAGATGGTATAGTGAAAAACGTGCTCTAATCCCAATGAGCTACATAATTGAGCTGCCTCATTAAAAAATTCCAAATCTTTTTTCCTCTTTGTTTTTGTTTCCATTCGATAGATATCAAATTGGAGTTTGTTTTTTTTGTCTTACTTGCCCTGTAATTAAATATCAATCTAAGATTTTGACTGCTTAGTAATTTTCCACATGCTGTGGAAATTTAGATTCCAGGCAACTTCTATATAAACCTGCAGATGAAATTCACACAGCATAGCCTTTAAAGATCTAATGAGAAAAATTTAATGTGTGAATTTGGTAAATAGTTTCCAATTTTTTAAGTAATTTGTTATGATTTTGACTTTGGAATCTTTTGGCTATAATTTTCTTTTAATGTAGATAGTAGGAAAAATTTGTTTAATGCTGCTCTTGGCCTATTGGCTTTCTAGGTATGGTTGGGGAATCAAAGAGGAGCAATAATTGAAGCCATTAATTCTTGTTATAATTAAGGAAGCCATTGTTGTTCTTTGTGTTATTCAATTTGGAAAATTAAAAAATAAAAATGGAGAGAAATTATTGGAAACCTTACAGAAATGAAGAATACCAGGAAGATGATGTTTGGGATGTAATCAAGGATGAACGAGAAATAGGCTTCAAAATTGGATCATCCATGGCTTCTTCAACTCCATTTTCGATCTCGAGACGCCTTCCAAGTGCATCAAGAATGATTCCAGGAGGAGTCCATAAACATGAATCCCATCATGATCATGATCATGATGATCATGATGAGTCAAAAGTTATACAACATTCAGCACCTGTAAACATCCCTGATTGGTCTAAAATTTGTGGGAAAAGCCCAAGAAGGAAGAATAGTAAATGCAATTCTAGTTCATACCATGAGCATGATCATGATCATGATGAGTATCATGATGATGATTATGATGTAACACATGATGAGGATGATGATGATGATTGTGAAGATGATGATGATGATGATGGTGATGGTAGATTATTGCCCCCACATGAATGGCTGGCTAATAAGCTTGCAAGGAGTCAGATTTCTTCCTTTTCTGTGTGTGAAGGTGTTGGGAGGACTCTTAAAGGGAGAGATCTTAGTAGGGTTAGGAATGCTGTTTTATCAAAAACTGGTTTCATTTGATTATGGCAATTTATGTAATAATAATTTCTAATTTTTAGCTTTTCTTTTAGTCCTTTCTTATTGTAGCTAAATTTATGGTAATGTTTGTGAAGATTTGCATATGCGAGTCTTTGTAGTCAAACCAGTAAGGAGTATTGGTTAAAACTACATATGTGTATATATTTCTAGATCAATTAGGATAATATTACATACTTTCTAGACTTATATCTTGTCTATGATGGGATCTAGAAGTTCTGTGATTTGTAAAATTTAGTAAATTTGGTTTATGGCTATAGGGTGTATTATAACTCAGTCCGGATTTCCTGTACCACTTCATGTGCCATCTCGTGTGCCCACTCTCTCCTTGTTTGCCACATAAGCAAAGCAATTTAAATTTGTGATATATCTCCAATTCACGTGGGATGGGTATCAAGTGGAGAGGATAGTGGCACACGAGATGGCACACAAAGTGGTACATGTGATCTCATTTGATTATAACTCAGGTATTCGATCGCTAAGTGTTCAAAATCTTGACTTATTACAACGTATGTCCATCCAATCTCGGCTTCAACCTAATGCCAATTCGGCCCCTTGCTATAGGCCCTAAAGTTTCAACGGCCCCTTTTTAAGACCCAAATTTTCATAAGGCCTCAATTTCTTGAGGTCGTTTTTTAAAATTACATTAATTAGCTTTAGGCCTCTATTATTCTTAAGCCGCCCCTGTGTCCATCAATTTGAGAATTGCATATTTTTTAACTACTTATATAATTTGTTTTAACTTGTAACGAAGTGACAATAAATGAAGCTTAAATAATTTAGGTGTTATTTCAAAAGAAAGGCTTCCTTGTCTTTTCTTACTTTCATAAAACAAACAAACAAATGAACCTTAAAAAATTAAGGTTGAGTGTTAATGGTATAACAATATAATGAAGCTTATATAATGAAGTTTTCTCATTTTAACCACTTTACTCAGATATGATTTTTAAGGGTTGGGAAAACTTTTTCCGGTTATGATATATTGATGTGGCAATGAGTTTTCTGGTTTTGTGACATTTTTAAAATACCAGTCAATAATGCGGCTCATCTGCATATTCTAGAAAATGGTTTTCAGTATCCAAAAATGGTTTCTCAATCCTTGAGAATCATATTTGAGTAAAGCCATTATGATATTACAATTTTCTAAAAGTTCATTATATTTTTACAAAATTTAAAAAGTCATTCAAAAACTTTATTTTTAAACAATGACACTATTGGATTTCTGGAAGGGCAGAAATTTTTTCTTAGATATATGGTCCCACCTTCGTCCCCATCCAAGGGCCGTCAACTCATAGCTCCAAATACTAAGATGGGTTGAGACTTGAGAAGCTAGGAACTATTTTCACGAAATATTCTTACATTGAGCCGGGACCATGGTCTCTGCCCCATATAAGAATTGCTCCTATTTTCATTTGCAAGTTCCCACTCAAAAGGGGGATTTGGACAACACTACATTAGTGGGCCCAGTGGACTTGAGTAAATCTATATACTTCATGCCCAAGTCCATCTTCGATTGGGTTCAGGGGCGTATGTAGCTAAGAAAGTGGGTATGCAAGTGCATACCCAGCTTTCAAAAATATCTATTGGATATTGCGGTAGGAATCACAAACCTAGCAGGTAGCGGAATGGTTTGAGAGTCAATTTAAAGCGTCCTAGTGTTTCGTTGGTCACGGGTTCGAGGGTTGCTAGCCTCACAAAGTTGAACTTCGACCTTTTTTAACTCCTTTTTTGTTTTCTTTTCTAATTTTCTATCTTTCCCTCCTTTTTTTTTCTTCTTTTTTTTCCCTATTTCCTTCCTTTTGTCTTGGTCTTTATGTACATTTGTCAAGTTTCTAACTTATTATTATTATTATTTCCATTTTTTCAGTGTTTCCTTTCTAGCTTCCCTCCTCTTCTCTGTTTTATTTTGTTCTTGTTTCTTTTTTTTTTTCTCAATTCTTCCACATAACTAAATTTCTCTACAAAAATAACATAGTTAATGTATTATTATGGATTTTAGATAGTTAACGGTGTTACTATACTACCCAAGTCTACTCAAAATTAAATAAGATACTCTCGTTCAAATGTATTTCAATCATTACTCCAAATAAAGTCAAACTCTAATTTCAATCAATAAGTTTCTTTCCTCAGATTATAAGAAAAGGAAGGGTTTACTGATTTAGTGTCCTTTTTAATTTTTTTTTTTTTAAAAAAAAAAAATGGGAATGGGAGAAAAGACTGCTGGTTGTTTGCTTTCAAAAAATATACTCTCAACTTAATATTCTTTT
>ONZE01011381.1:2663-13167 GCA_900322265.1 Macarthuria australis
AACTTTGCAAAATATGACTGAATTGTCCAAAAATTAGGTAAAAGATGCCTTAGATGACACCAATCGAAAATGAAATGGATAAGAGAGGATAAAATCGCCCAAACAAGCCCAAAATCCACCTTTCCCGCACGTTCAAAACGACATGATTATCACAGCAACTTACATCACTTGGATGAAACTCCACTTATTTACAGAGGAAAAGAATAGAGAAGCTCTTGGCAGAATCCAACACAGACTAATTGCTTCTCACACTGATATCAATCAAAGAATAGAAGGGGCTAATTGGCTTGCAAATAACTACAATCATATAACGAGCTAACAAGGGTTCACACCCCAACTTTGTGCGTATATTTAGACCTTCCCAGACCTCGATTGAAGCGGGACCTACACCTCGATCTTTGTGTGAGGGATGGGGTGGGGAGAGGCGGAGGTTAGAAAATCGCTCCTTAGGGTGAGTGGTTGAGTTTTAGTTGATGAGCAAATGGTCAAATCCACCTCCACCTTGAAATGCAACTCGCGGTCCTCCAACATTGTGAAGCAACTGAGCAAGCCATCTCTTTGTAGTCGGATCTTCCTGATAACGCAAACCCATCAGTTTGAGGAATGATTTTGGAAGAAGAAAAGAAATCGAGCAATACACAAATAGGAATTGAGCCTTTAATCTAATCAAAGGTAAAGACCAGTTAGAAATAATAGTAAACTAATTCACATCGCAACATAATCCACGTGTTTAACCACTATAGAATGGAAGTACAGTTAGTTTAACCATGACAGATTTGATTCCTAGACAATTTCTAGTTAGAACATCTAATCTTGACTGGTGACTAACTTTTCTCCAGTAATAACCAGAAGCAATCCCGTATAGACATGTGACATGTCCAACCATAAGCTTTCGAGTTCAAATCTTATCCCAAACTATCATGGCTGAGCATTTTCTAGCTACTGCTAGAGGCTTTCAGCCCTAGTCTCCTAGCCCAGGTCCAGCTATTATTTGACTTGCTAGGAAACCTTCCTTAACACCCCCTCCCCCAAAAAAGAAGTCTTGAGGACTTCTAGGGCTTATTAACCGTCACCACCATGTACTCAGAAATATATGGAGATAACGTCCAATATGATCAGTGATGAAGGCCTGAGATGGACCTCCAAGATCATTATGTAACAACACACAGAGAGTAGTCATCATCTAAAAACTCAAAACATAGAAAAAGTTCGCCCACTTAAACTCATGTGAAACACAAATTCAGTAGGGACTCCTATTAAAACATTGTAGTATATAGTAAGCACAAACAATAATGGCTACTTGAATTAAGCTAAATAGCTGAACTTAACTTGACACTATGATTAGATGCTCATAACACCAGAACTGAAAGGGCGCTAATTATGGAAAGAAGTCATAGTTTTTGTTAATGAAGAAAGCTACAATCACCTGACCTACACAGAAGGGGGATAACATTATAACAAGTGCAATCATGACACATAATAATTCCCGTTCTGTTTGATTTATTTCTCACAATCAGGTTTACAATGAAAAAGGGGCAGCTTTTGAGTGGTTTGCAATTGAATGCAACTGTTAAGATTTTTTTCTCAACAGTTTGTCTTCGATTTTCATCAATGCCATACTGGGGTCACAAATTCATCCAAATTTTACTAATAACATTTTTTGAGAAATGACATGAATCTTGTGGTTTCTAATATTCATATATGACAAAAACATAGAATGTCAGATTTCTAGAAAGGTATCCAGGTTTCTCTGGTCAGTTTTCTTTTGTAATCCATAATAATTGGTATTAGTATTAAAAAAATGTCCAAGATTACATCGATCACGATAATATTCTTGATGATGCTAAGGTCACCAAATTCACTGGTCCAGCATTTTGTGAATCATGATGGAAAATTCGAAGAAGGGCCCCGGGAGGGGGGGGGGGGATTGAAAGACATAAATCACAGCAGCGAATTTGCTCACATAACATGCAATTCTAACAGAAAAAAACTATCAACAACCAGACAGCAAATGTCCTAGAACCTAGATGCATCGGAACGCGAAACCAAACATCAGTTGTCATGTACTTAGATGCATTATTGAATACAGAATAAAATAAAATCACTCTTATGGTTACAATTGCAAAAGGTCTTTGCAAACCAACAAAAGCTACGGAACGAAGATGAAAAAGAGGACTTACATGAAGGCAATTAGCGAAGGTGGCATCTCTTAGCATGTCTGGCAGGCAGCTTCTCAGAGCATCAGAAGCTCTGCAGAACATATTGAGGAGGACACCAAATATAAGTCTAAACGACAAGATTGCAACTGAAGGTAATACCCACTATATTTAATCACTTAACTGACCTTAGATTATCTGAAAGTCGAAGATAACACCGAATGATGTGTTTTAGCAGCCGCGAAGAAGGCTGCTCGGCCAATGCCGCAACCATGTTAGCTAGAACTCTTCCTACTGCAAAAAAGCGCTCTGCCGTAGTACATATGTAATCCAAGCCTACATCATCCAGAAGAATCTTTTGGACTATAAAGGTAGCTACCTGTCACCACCGAACACTAATTAAGACCAACAGAAAACTCACTGAACTGGAAGAATCAGTGACTCACATCTGACGTAAGCTGTTATCCCTCTCTAGGCAATTTCAACTAATTACTTGCTAAAGAATAATCGGCTTGACCTAGCACATACAAAGACCGAATAACATTCGATAGACTCAAACGAGAAGCCTGGATCAAATCCCCAATATTTACCAAGACTACCAAGGAAGAAGAGATTTTATCCAATGAAAAAGGTAGATTAGGTTAGTAAGTTACCAAGTGAGCTTGTGCACACTGGGTCCCAAGTTCAAAGGAGGCACGGGTTTTCTATTTATGAGAAACTTTTGCAAGACACTTGGTTCTCAGTCATAGTTGGATATGGGAGGCAGTTCGCCTACTCCCTGGGTTGAGCCCGGGGGCAACCCAAGTATTGAAAAAAGATTTGGAAGTAAATTTTGGCTAAATACAAAGAAAGTGGGAGAAGAAGCAACAAGGAAAAAGAACAATTCATCATCATGGACTAATTTCCCACGGTAAGACGTACAGTTTTTGACAAATCCGAAAGAGCATGACTACACACCCAAAAAGGAAAGGGAAAAAAAAGAGTGAGAGAAAGCTTGGGGGGGGGGGAGGGGAGAGTGAAAGGTGCTCTCTATTCGAAGGGAATATGAATATAATGATTCAGAAGGCATACTGTTTTTGACAATTCACTGCCCATTTCCATGGTACGAAGGCACAAAGGAATTATCTCTGTTGACAAGAGGAAACTAATGACCTCTGTATCATCAACCTGTAAAAGAGAGCTCTTGATCAAAATATTGCACGTCAAACAGATAGCTGGCATATACAAACAATACTGGATAAAACGAAAGAGTACTGTAGACAGAGTGGAAGATAGAAAAAAGGTTTCCAGCTCAGTAAAGACAGAAGTATGGCCTAAGTCGAGCGCTACACATGTGGTCATAAAATTTTAAAGTTGTTTGAAGTTTACTGAGAAAAAGGCCCTTCACCAAGCATTCTGTAGGAACTCATCAAAATCTGGCCGCGCAGGGGGGGGGGGGATAAACAAAGAGATGGCTCAACCATAAGTTTACCAATGGTACACAATTCTCCCTGCCCTGGACAAAAGCTACCTTGTGCTTATTCATAAGTTAGACCTATGACCAGTATACTTTTGTTCCATTCATGGAAGTGGTAACACAAATATGCGATAAATTTTAGCATGGAAATAGAGGGGACAATTTTTGCTAGACATTGTATGCACCAGCCCACTTCAGGGCCACTGCATACTAGAGAAACAAAGAGAAAATATTTATCATTAACTTACAAGTTACTATTCAGGAGACAAATCCATAGAAAATGCAAACAGCAACATCAAGTAAAATCAGAAAGGAAGATATGAAATTCACACAGATGCCAGCAATTATCATACCTTTACCAGCGCACCAATGACACCCAAGCTAGTCAACCGCAAATACTCAAAAGGCCTGGATTTGCTTGTCGTATTGAGGAAAGGATACAGATAAAGCGGGATGTGGGCTGCAAAGGAAGTCGTCCATTGAAGACAAACCATGTCAACGATTTCAAATTTGTATGACATGTATACTTACTTCAGTGAAGCAATTGTCATAGTAGAGCTATCCTACATGGTTACATGATAGTGCATAACATCCAAGCCAGATTTCCTTTGGAAGAATAGCAAGGCCATAATTGCCAAGAGAGATTAACATCCATAATATCCAATTGCTGTGTACATACAGCAAGAAACAAGTACTGAATGGTCAACTACAAGAATGACCAAGGATAAGAAACCAGTCAAATTACCTCCAACTTTTACCAGAAGAAAGAAAAAAAGAAAGAAAAAAGCACACATTTTCTCCATGGCAGAGGAGGAAGAGGACAACCATCAGAACAACTACTGATCTGCTTCTGTCAATCATGATGACACTCAGAAGTCAGAACAGACACTAATTTCAACTAAAACGTGTGAGCCAGATTTATGCTCATCGCATGAAGCTCTAGATGCCAGATTTCGTTTCAACTAAAAAAAAGTCTTAAAATCCGGTACATAATTTGGGCAGCAGGGCTGCATAAGAAACAAATGAAGACAGAAGGAAGACAATGAGATGTACGATGACAGAGTTGTTCCTGATACAGGGAGACATGTAGATGAACAACTCAAGTGGCTTAGAACATCTATTATGAGGCTACCCTCTAGTGATCAATTTGGTCATGATTTTCCTTGCGTAGCATGAATATTGTGTGTATTATATCTATGACAATTCAGAGAACCCTCAGATTATTAGTCTAGAATCACAAACAGAATGTTTTCTCACAAAAACACAAAAACCCATCCTCAATTACATTATATAGCATTCAACAACAACTCTATTTAGGGAACTTACCGTTTAGGAATAACATCCGAGTGTCAAGGTGAGATGCTACACACTGCAGAATACAGAGAAGCATATCTAGACTTAGTATTAAGCTGTAAAAGTTCCTATGAATACAATAGCAGAAGAAATGAGAAAGGGTAATTGACAAGTGCAAAAGTTAACTAAAATCAATTGATTTAAGGCTATTCTTATATCTTGTTCAAACAGGTTATATCAAACAAAGGAAATGAAAAGGTGTCGAACCTGTAGCAGAGCAAGAGCATTGCAAACACGGTTTGATTGTGCTGGAGTTAGGGCTGGTGGTGACAGCACTGGGTATATTGAAACAATTTCCTGCAAGAATATACCCACAATCTTTAACAACTTTATGCAAACCTTTGTTAGTCAGACTCTTTGTTTACACACCAAACTACACATGTGTCAACACTTGGATATGACATGACGTTTCAGACACTCCAAAGACCCTCAAAAATAGCCAAATCCATATCGGAAGTGAACACTTCTATCAGAGTCCAAGTAACACTGACACAAACTATGTTGCTTAGACTCTCCATTCCAACACCAAAGGACCCTACTCTTGTCCAATCCTCGGTCACTCAAATAGGGTATGTACCCCAACTGAGAGCCAAAATTTATATGAATCCTTGCAATAGCTGGATCCAAACCCTTCAGACATTATCGTATAAAAATGTCGAAAGACGACACTTTGGAGCAAAGTACGTTTCTTGAACCATTCATTCCACGCCTGAGTACCCTACCAATGTCTAATCCTTTGAACTTGGTAGGATCACACTTGAGCACTCAATATTAGATGCGAAAATGTACCCAAAAAACCGCTGAAAATAGTTGAATCCAACCCATTGACCCTTAGGACACTCCTAGCCAAGACAAGGTAACACTGATGCAAAGCCTGTGTTGACCTGACTCTTAATTCCACAATAAAATACCAGTGTCTGACCCTTGAACACTCCAATTTGACATGACACTAGAACACTCCAAAATTAGAGCCAAAAACACACAAAAATCCCTGAAAAAAGCTGAATTCAACCCTTTGGATATTATTCCTACCCCAGTACGAGTAACACAGATTACAAACTACTATCAACCAACAAAGAATTCAAAGTAAAGAAAGCCTTTTAAAACAATAACTAAGAAGTTTCTTCTTATGATGAGTACCTGTAAAAGAGCAGCAATAGTTCCAAATGAATTCCACAGCAAAGGAGCCAAATCCTGGAACAATTCTCTTTTCTGACAACAGAGATTGAGACAGAGAGAGAGAGAGGGAGAAGGATTTAGCAACAACAATTGATACGAAAACAGAAAAATCAAACTCCCATAAACAAACACGTTATTCCAAATTGAAAATCCCTAAATCAAAAGCCAATGCAAAATTTTACTTCCAATTAGGTACAATAAGTAGGTATCTATAGAGAGAGAACCTTGGAAAGTTCGAGAAGGGCGTTCTCACGGCGTTCAGGATTGCTAAGGTCGAGGACGAGGAGCTCCGCCGACTGCAATTTCCGATCGACGTTGGCTTGAATTCCGGCCGATGATACGCCTGGGCCGTACGATGCTGCGTTCATTGATAGAGAGTGTGGCAAATTCGCCATTTTTCTGCAAAATTAACACTCAAGCGATGTGGAATTCCCTCTCTTTTTCTCTTCTCACTCTCTTGGTGTTTATCTCTCGCTCGATTGATCGATTTGGTCCGTAATCACAATTCATAGGATGGAATTCATATAACTGAGGTTTCCATTGTTCATTATTTCCTGTTAGCAATTTATACAATAATTATACCGGATATTTAATTCGTTGGAGGCGGTTGGATCAACTAGTAAAAGTTTAGCAGTTTCCTAATTAATTTTTAGATTATTAATATATTTTTTTATGTCAAAAAATTAATAATTTAAAAGTTTCCTAGTTACATGCATGTATACTTCTTATTTTAGTATGTCTTTGATACACCTAGAATATCTCATACACCTTGAGGAGGAGGAATTATTTTTTGAAAATATGAGTAGCTTTTTTTTTTTAAAGAAAAGGAAGAGAAGTTGGTCGTGTAAAGTATACACTTGGAGCATAGGAGAAATTGTGTTCTTATTTTTATCCAGGAACCATAGTCCATAGTAGAGGCAGGACGATCCGAAAAACCCGGCTCATTCAACTTGTTTTTTTACGGACTTGGATATTATTTTTTCTAAAATAAAAAGTTAAGGCACGGCTCGGCTCGGTCCATTCCGATATTGTATATATGCTTAATAAATATTGGTTTCATTTCCACTTTATAATTTGACGACCCAATAACGATTTGCTTAAAATCTATTTTGATTGTGATATATTATGTATATTTTGTCGTGTGGTAATTAACTCCTTTCAACAAATATGTTTGATGTGCTTGACAGCTGTATAATCTTTTTAGGCATGTTTTATCTATATCTAATTAGATATTAGTTTAATCGACAACTTTATAATTCGACGACCCCAATAGGATTTGTCTGAAATATATTTTCTTCTCTTTTTTAATGTACTCTCGTTGCTACATCATCATCACTGTTTATTATGTTATTATTTTTGTAATTTCAAATCTTATGCATTTTATTTTTCACAAAGATGAAAATAATTTTAAGAATTTTACAAAATCCAGCGCAAAATAAGGAAATGGGAATTAGAAATCAGTCATTAGTGCAATATATGTGTATTTTTTTTTAAAAAAAAAAATGGATTGCGATACATGCAATATAAGTATAAATTAAGAGTAGCTAAACAGCTTAGCATTTTATGAGCAGTATAATGAATGGTGGATAATTCTATTGTATAATGAACGGTAGTTAAATTGTTAGCACAACAAGATGGACTGTACTGGAAGCTTACTCAGGTAGAGCTATCTTAGAAAAAAAATAAAAAAGAGAGAGGATATAAATATTTTGTTATTTAAAATGCTGGGAACTTAGTGTCATGTCCCCGAAAATAAAAGATAAAGCCATTTTAAATAGTTCGTTGAAGAGACTTGCATCCAATTTAGCGAAATGTTTTGTACACTACTACCTTTTGGGTATAATTTTATTTTAATCATTCAAATTTCATTAGTCACGATAGTAATTTGTTATACTTTAGGAGTTTAGTCGATTAATTTGTCGGTAGATACAAAACATATTGGACAAGTCCTTGACAGTTGACACATTGCTATTTTTCTGCCTGTTTTGTGAGCATTATATTCTAGCGACAACAGATTTTCACAGCTTCTAATAGATAGATATTCATCAGATTATATCCATGACAAATGGTTAATCATATATCTCATAGTTTAACCCAAAAGTATTGATATCAATGCACATCAATTAATTATCCATTTGACCGGATCCAAATCTACTTATAGTGTGTATTGGGCACATCAAACAAAGCTAATTCTAAATCAATTTAACCCAAAATTGAACCTGGTTTCTATCCATGTGATAACAAATTCTGACCCGAATCCAAACCCAAACACAAACCCAAACCCAAACCAAACCCAACCCAAAATTTAGCAAGCGAATTACACCCAAAATGACCAATATTGCTTCAAATCTCGAAAAATAAAAACGTTAATAAGATCTGAATCGAACCCGATTTATACATGATTGTGATAACTATTGAACCGAGGACCCGTTTGGCAGGTCTAGTATTGGGTCAACTCCAAAAGCAACAATTGCTGTTAGTCCAAGAGAATACAAAGAAAAAACCAACAATCAAAACTACAGATACAAATACAAATACATTAGGACGCCTTATGAACCAGGTCATGATGCCAGAAATATCAAATAGTACATAAACATGCATCTGTAGCTTCTCATTTGCATGCTGCAGCTATAAATTCTTTGGCTTAGACTACAAAGGTGGTGATATAGGCACCCGATGGATGAGTTTGGAGCTACCATCACTGCAGTTTCAATGTCGTCCTAAATGACTACATCTCCTAATTATGAAGGTGGAGGAGGAGAAGGAGGTGGTTAGTGGTGGTGGTGTTGGTGGTGGTGGCGGTGCTGTAGTCTATACAAACTAAACACAGAAACTCTCATGCTGTTTAGCGATTACACAACAACCACTTAATACTTGCTCACTTAAATGATTTCACTGTTTAACTTCTCATAAGGTACAAACAACATCAGCTACAACCTGCATTAGTGACAAACATATCAAGAAAAGTAACTAGTTATTCAAAAACACTCGGAAAAATAGAGCGACCGAGGTTAATATTGGCTAATTGTAAAAAAAATAAAAATAAAAATGAAAATGAACTGATAAACAAAGCAGGACGGTCAGAGGAAAGTCATGCTGGGACAGAGGCAGCATATAATAACACTTCTTTCATTCTTTTTTTTACCCTCTTATGTATTTATGATTTATCACCCTCTTCTCTTTTCATTGTGGAATCCTGTTTTGCAAATTTACCATTCTTGACAACATAGTAAAGCAGTAATTTGACTTAATGAGACAAGCTATCACCGTCTCATTTGGGGGATCAAAGTAGGGATGGCAATGGGGCGGGTAGTGCAAAACCTGAACCTGAACCCGAACCCGAACCCGACAGGGTTTGGAAAACCGTTCGGGAAACCCGCTGGTAAACTCGAACTCACTACCTATATATGTATTTATTATAAATTACTAAAAATAGATATAGATATATATAAAAAATTATATAATATACACGTATATTCTATATTTCGAGACGGGTATGGATAAAATTTTCGGGTTCGGGTTTGGGGAAAACCCGTTTGAATCGGGGTTTCAGGTTCAGGCAATAAATTTTTCCCGAATCCGCCCCGAATAATATTGGGTATTACCCGAACCCGGTCAAATTGGGTAAAACCCGCTTTGATTAGGGTCGGTTTTGGTGATACCCATCGGGACGGGAACAAATTACCATACCTAGATCAAAGGCTGCTTTTCTAGTTACTAGCTATATTCCCCCCCCCCCCTCCTTTTCCCCTCTCCAAATTGCTATTTTCTGCTCATTATCTAGACTTCTCATTCTCCCGGAGAAACGCAAGAAAGCAGTCCAGGTAGAAAATCATCAAAATCCTAAGTCATGTGCCACTCTTTTTTCTTTTTCTTTTGGGAGAGAGGAGGGGGGGGGGGGGGGTTAACCGGTTAAGGACCCCTAGGCTTGGTCTATTACAGAGCCAGCCAATTTTATGGCATGGGACATAAAGGGACCATAGGAACGGGAGATGAGATGGTCGAAGATACAAGTCGAAGAGGCGCCACGGCAAGTAAGGTGATAGTATAAACATCCAATCCAACCCATTTACAATTATAACATCAGGCAAGCATGTAGTTAAAACAATTAAGCCAAGTAGCAAAAACTTCATAAAAAATGGAAGCTTATATATATATATATATATATTAACCTGCGTCATGACATGAAACAGGAAGGTGTATAGTGAGGTCATCCAAATTAGAGCAGCCTTGAATGCTCAATCCATGTTCATTGGCAAGATGCAGAAGGCAGATGAAGCATAGATGAGGCGAGATGTCATCAGGTGCTGCTGCTCCGCAATTATCAGGAAAGGTTGCTAATAAATGTTTGAAAGATATA
>ONZE01011635.1:0-11474 GCA_900322265.1 Macarthuria australis
AAGTGTCCCTGTCTCGCCTTCCGTTCAGCCGTTGCATGCTATTCACATGGCCATCACTCAGCCTGCTCCGATGCGTATGCCGAGCAGTAAGCTCCCCAGGGGACGCCACTTGCTGGGTGACCACGCGGTTTACGACCTTGATGCTAGGCTGCAAGGAGAGGAGCAGCCGCAGCTGGAGGTTACTCCCATTACCAAGTACGCTTCTGATCCTGGCCTCATCCTGGGCCATCAAATTGCGGTCAGCAAGACATACATTTGCTACGGGCTGAAGTTGGGTGCCATTCGTGTCCTCAACATAAACACTGCCTTGAGGTCACTGCTCCGTGGTCATACCCAGGTTCGCTCTACCCTCCTATGGTATTGAGTACGTTTTCTCGATGGTTATGTACTGCTATGCTTTACTGCTTTTTGCTCTTTTGTTTGCTGTACTCCCCTCAAGAGGGGCTTTTGTGAACCACTTTACCTCCTTGATGGCGTTGACTTATCGGAGAGTTAAATCTTGTTTTGGACTAGTTACGGTGCCTGCTTTTATTACTTAAAACAGATTGAACTAGTACTCTTACGGATTGAAGCTCTTAATTTCAGCGGTCTCTGTAGAACTTTTTAAGTGATGCCTCTTGGCAAGGTTTTAGTAGATTTGTATAACTCTTGCAGTTTAAGTATTCATTCATATCACAGTGAGAAATTTTGTCAACTTCCTAGAAAGGTGGACTATATAAAGGAGTCTCGGTATTATTGCGAGCTTATGTTCTCTAGACAAAGCAAGGAAAAGCATTCATTTATTTTTTAGGACAGTTATCAGGTCTAGATATAGAAGATTTGCGAAAACTCATGTTTGATGTAGACTGTGTATATAAGAGTACGTGCCAATGGCGAATCCATAGGTCATGAAAGGAATTAAGAAATCATTTATGTCATGGGTGCTCGTCTGGTGTGGATATAGAAGAAATCCTAGAACAAAACTTTGAGTTCATACTATGCACTCTAAATCTATTCCACCCATTTTTTTCTTTCCAGATATAGTATGTGGCTTATTATGAATTTCCCATTTTTTCTCTTATCATGCATCCTGTAATGTCATTGATGCAAAGGGTTGTCATGCTCTTAATCACGTTAAGTGATCTACCTGTTTAACTAGCAAGATGGTAGTTAACATGCTCATAATCTTCAGTATGTATGCACTTAGTAATGAATTGCTGTATACCGGTTGTTCCCTTCATTTTCATAAAACATGACCTGATTGTGAATTAGCAATGGCAATGACATGTAGCATATCAAAACTTATCTTTGATTTTGACACAAATGTCATTTTATTTTTTTCTTATATCTTTTTTCTGTTTTTCCTTCTCCAGAGGCTAGTTGAATGTTATGTGGCCATATATCTGTTGTCTCAAGCAAATTAAGCTCGATAAATATTATATGATACGAGCTCTGGTTTAACTTTTAACTTGTTTTATGTCTCTTCTATCTGTTACTTCTGATCTTTTACCCCTTGTATTTGCTGTTCAAGAGCTAGAACTTGGTAGTTATCTTTTATCATTGAACAAGTTTTTTGGTCTTCTGTTGTTGTGCAGAGGGTCACAGATATGGCCTTTTTTGCAGAAGATGTTCATCTTTTGGCTAGGTAATAGGCTTCCTAATATTTTAGATGTTCACATCAAATATTGTTTTTTGGGTTATGACTAACATGACCTTATGCAGTGCAAGCATAGATGGACGTGTTTATATATGGAAGATTTCTGAAGGTTCAGATGAGGAAGAAAAGCCACAAATTTCTGGAGATATCGTGCTAGCTATTCATATAACCGGGGAGGAAGGATCTATTCATCCACGAGTTTGTTGGCATTGTCACAAGCAAGTAAGTGTGATTTTGATCTAATTTTCTAGCTTAATCACTTATTTTTGTGTCATAACCAAGAATTCCAATAATTTTCTGATATACTTTGGTTTTCTTAATGAGATGGTGTACTTTGATTGTGTTAACTTGTTCGGGAAACCCTTGGTGTTGCAGGAGATATTGGTTGTCGCTATTGGCAAAAGTGTTCTCAGAATTGATACTACAAAAGTTGGCAAAGGTGTTGCGTTTGTTGCAGAGGAGCCTATCGAGTGTCCTCTGGACAAGCTGGTTGATGGGATCCAGCTTGTCGGTAAACACGAAGGGGAGGTCACTGATTTATCAATGTGCCAATGGATGACCACTCGGTTGGTTTCGGCTTCAAAAGATGGAACAGTATGTCATCTGCCTCGCTTTATGCATGCTAGTTTTGATCTCAAACTTGTTATATATGTTTATGTAGTTCAAATACTATTTTCTATTAGAAACATTAGTATCTCCAGTTATTGGGGTTTCTATAGTTTGTGATTTCAATAGGAAAAATCTTGTTTGCTTCGTCTTGAATATTTATTATCTGATTGTTCTTTAAACTGAATGTACTAGTAGTTCTAAAAGTTATTATTGGTGTTAGAGAGCTTGTTTTTCTCTTGGGGGGGGGGGGTCGAATTACTTTCATCCTAGATTCTGTCAGAGAGTTATGGGGATTTCTTTGGTATGGGCAGGCAAGAATAGGAGAAGATTGGGGCTTGGTCTGTATAGTTAAGAAAAATGGGCGATTGGGTATTTGGAGTGCGTTTTCTAAGAATATCTTGCTTGGGAATTGCCTTTGGTGGTTTCATTTAGAACCGAGTCTACCTTGGCACGAAGTATCAGAAATTGGTATCTAGGATGCTTTACATACACCTGCTACTTGAGCCTTGGAAATGTATGTACAGCTTTCTCTCATTCTAATAATATCTTGCTTGGGAATTAATAGTCAAGTATGCATCTGGCAATTGCGAGCTGAGGGGGTTTTATTGTGAGGAGTATTGGGTATGGGGCAGCCGACCTTTCTCTAATCCTTTTTCCCATATTTTATAATCTCTCTTCTTTACACAAGACCCTCCTCTCTCTATTCCATGGAACTTCCATTTGAGGAGGGACCTGCAAGAAGATTGGGAACCGAATTCGTAAATTTGTTGGGTGTGTATTTCTGGTATACTCATTGTATAAGCACTTCTAAGCAACCACAAATCCTGCTACTTCTTTTGTCTCCAAGGTTATTGGAGTTCAAAGGTTCTAAAGAGGGTGAAAGCTTTTATTTGGACAACACATCCCTGGTAAACTACATATCTAAAAGCCCCACATTCTTATACCTCTCTCCTTAAATATTATTTGGAAGTTCAAGGTTCTAAAAAAGGGTGAAAGATGACCTTTTTGGATAAGCTCAATACTAATGATAAACTACATATCTAAGGACCAAATAGAGTTACTAGTATATTTTACGTCGTAGGATTTTGTGAAATGTTATGTGGTCAACTGCTATCCTTTTTTTTCCAAAAAAAAAAACCCTCTTCACAAGCATACATATTTATACCTTGATTGCTGTGTGTTCTTTCACTGTGATATTAATGGATGTTTTCTTTCACACCTTGGTTGTTAAATTCTATGTTCTTTAGATTAAGATTTGGGAAGACCGCAAGGTGCTACCACTCCTGGTACTAAGGCCCCATGATGGTCAGCCTGTTGATGCAGTTAAGTTTGTGGCTGCTCCTCATCGACCGGACCACATCGTGCTTATCACAGCGGTATGCTTCTTTTAAGTCAAATTTTACTACACATGAATCATTATGGGTTTTAGTACTTCTCCAGCCATCTAGAATATAATTATATTTTGTATCCAACATACATAATTGTTTTGTTTTCCTCCTACCTCAAAATCCTTCTAATTAATACTATCAATTAGAGTTAATGTTAAATCTTTCGAGATCACCATGGGCAGTCCATCATGCTTGTTCAAGCACCGTTCGCCAAAATTTTTGGCTCCTTTTCATAAGCATGGCCATTGATTGGGGGTGGGCCACCCCAAATGTGAGCGGTAATGGGCTCTGGGCCAGTACGGCCCACTAGCGGTATCTAGCATCTTTCTTGAGTCACAAATATCTTGATTCTTGTCATAGAATACTCCTGTTTAAAATGTTTTATTGGTGTGTTTTTCCTTCAGCTAACTTGTGGACATGTTCTAATACCTTTTAAACAGGGCCCACTTAATCGGGAGGTGAAGCTTTGGGCTTCGTCTGATGAAGAAGGATGGTTGCTTCCAAGTGATGGTGAATCCTGGCGGTGTACACAGACGTTGGAATTGAGGAGTTCAGCCGAGTCTCGAAATGAGGAAGCATTCTTTAACCAGGTTGTTGCGCTGCCTCAAGCAGGGCTTCTTTTACTTGCAAACGCCAAGAAGAATGCTATATATGCTGTACATTTGGAATATGGTGCTTACCCGGCGGCAACTCGCATGGATTATTTAGCTGAGTTTACTGTTACTATGCCTATCTTAAGCTTTACCGGGACAAGTGATATCTCTCCTCATGGAGAACACTTGGTTCAAGTTTATTGTGTTCAGACACAAGCCATTCAGCAGTATGCTTTGGACCTCTTGCAATGCTTGCCGCCACCAACGGAGAACTTTGGTTTGGAAAAGTCGGAGTCCAGTGTTTCTTGTGATGTGGGTGAATGTATTCCTGCCCTAGAGTCATCGGGAAGCAAATCTTTCGAGGGTCCTTTTAATGCACCCAAACCAAGTAATCAGATGAATGTCCGTGAGAGCTCACCTGAGATTAAGTGTCCTGTGACCTCTGCTGCTGATGTAGCCACCATACAGGAAATCACCACCTCAAATATGGATTGCAAACCTGGTCCATTGCTATCCTCAGCGTCAAGCCATGTTGATGTTGTCTCTGTTTCATCTCCACCTCTTCCTCCTAGTCCGAGGTTATCTGGAAAAGTCGGCGATTTTGGTAGTGGTCAAGCTGTTACCGATTATCTTGTTGATAGGCAAATGGATAGTGTGGAGACAGGCTCATCTGCTTCAAAGGACGATAACAAAAGTGTTCAAGGGAAAGCTTCTGATGTTGTTAAGCCAACTGTAATTTTCAAACCCCCAACTCATCTAATAACCCCCTCTGAGATTATGGCTACATCTTCAGTGGATGCTACCCATATTGCTGAAAAGGGTGAGGGTGAGGCCAAGATTCAAGACGTAGTTGTTAGCAGCGACATGACAAATGTTGAGGTGGAGGTCAAAGTTGTGGGGGAAGCTGGAATTGCCCATAGTGAGGAGTCTACCCGTCAAATAAATCCACCTCAAATTGCAACCGACAGGAAGGAAAAATCCTTCTTTTCTCAGGCATCAGATCTTGGGGCTGATATGACCCGAGAGTGCTGTGCATCACCCTCACCCTCACCCTCTGAAAGTTCATTCATGGAAGAAGCTAGAAATAGCATGATGGAGGCTATAGTACAACCTGTGGAGGAAGAAGATGAAGCCAATGATGATATGCCTGAGAAGGCGAGTTTAGCAGCAGTGTCACAATCTTCAGCGCCAGCTGCCAAAGGGAAAAGGCAGAAAGGGAAGAATTTTCAAGCATCATCCCCTATTCAGAGTGTTTCCAATTCAACAGAAATGTTTCAAGGGCCTGTTACTGCTTCAAGTGCGCCATCTATGGGATCTACTTCTCCGGAGATTCTTGCTATGCGGGAAATGATTATTGAGGTGATATTATCGAGTGTCCATTTCAAATATTGCTATTTGCTTGTGGTTTATGCTACCTGGTGGTCTGATTGTATGCCAGACTTATGAGTTTAAGCATGTTTCTGGCAAATAAGAATAGATAACATGTCCATCTTTTATGGTATGGTAAATAAGAATAGATAACATGTCCATCTTTTATGGTATCTTTTTATCCGTGTCTTATCTGTTGTGTCCAGTCCTTTAGAATATCGTGTTTCATTGCGGCTTCAATCAGAAGTATTTGTTTTAGCACATCAACTATTAGTTAGTTCTTTTTTTTTCCCCCCTCTCAAGAAAAATAATAGTTGATGTGCTTGCTT
Organism: Macarthuria australis; assembly: GCA_900322265.1. NCBI lineage: Eukaryota > Viridiplantae > Streptophyta > Magnoliopsida > Caryophyllales > Macarthuriaceae > Macarthuria > Macarthuria australis. The sequence goes on from ONZE01011635.1 coordinate 5,924, forward strand.
GCCATTTATTTATATGGTCTTATGATCGTTCTATGTTATGTTCTATACCCAGCTAGCGTCCTCTCAGATTGCGACTTACTTTTGTGCAGCTATCAACTACACAGAAAGAAATGCAGAAGCAAATGACCCAGATGTTTTCTGTACCAATTACTAAAGAAGGTAAAAGACTAGAGGCAGCTTTAGGAAGGAGCATGGAAAAGGTTGTAAAGGCCAACAATGATGCTTTATGGGCTCGCATACAGGAGGAGATTGCTAAACATGAAAAGTTGTCGCGAGATCGTTCTCAGCAAGTTACTAATTTGGTAAATAACTTTGTCAACAAAGACATGCTTGCCTTGATGGACAAAACAATCAAGAAAGAATTGGCTGCCGTTGGTACTAATGTGGCTCGTGCAATAACACCAGTTATTGAGAAGGCTATTTCCTCAGCTGTTACCGATTCCTTTCAGGTTAGATCCTCAATCGTTCATCTTTTTAACTTTAATGAACTTGATGTGCGACTAGCTACTTTTTTAGTTGTTAGCTGTGTTAATAGTTGTTAGCAGTTAGCTGTTTGACTAGCTGATATGGAATTAAATGTCCAGTCAAATTAGCTGTTGGGTTAAATATACGTGAAATGATACAAATAGACAAAGCATCTTTTCATTCAATTTTGAGATAAGGTTGGAGCTTTTCTATGATTAATCATATATTGATGACAATTTCAATGAGCTAAATTATTTTCTGGGACTCAACCAACTTTTTTTCCTTGTTGGTAATTATTTATTTTTATATTGATGACAATTTCAATGAGCTAAATTATTTTCTAGGACTCTGTCAACTTTTTTTCCTTGTTGGTAATTATTTATTTTCCAATTTTTGATACTAGGTTTTTATATAATCCTTTTACAGTTTTTTAAAACCAGTTAAGAATTATGGTTTTTCATTGTCCAAATTATTGGATATGCATAAAAAATTAATCAGAACTAGTTATTTCATGTAACATAATTGCTGTTGTTGATTTTCGTAACGGAGATATAAGTGACTTGATTAATTAATTAATTAATTAGTGTTGATCAACAGTGGTTTTGGATATATTTTTTTTGGATGCGAAAAAATGGGTAGTACTTATTAATGGGCTTATGCAATGTCTCTTTTGTAGTGTGAATGGTCTTGAGTTCAAGTCCCACGTCTAACGTAGCTCTGTTGGTAAGAACATGTGTACTCCCACCGTAGGTTTTGGGTTTAAGTCTCTCCACAACATATACATAGGTGGTTTTTCAAGAATATGTTGGTAATGGGTGGTAGTTTTGGTCTATTTGCTGGTGTTCGAATACTGGTAATATTGTGAACATCTTAATCTCCCCATACACTGTTTTATGGAGGATTAAGTGGGTCTTTACCTTTTACCTTTATTTGGATAGTGTGAATGCATGAAAGGAGCATGTAGCAATAGGTGAAAACCTGTTGAAAAATGTTTTTTCATTAAACTTTGTGTCCATCAAAGAAAAGTGTTAAGAGGGTAATCAAGAAATGAAAAATCTACCACTGGTTTTGCAAAGCTAAAAATTATCCATTTTAATATTTGATGAGCAACTACCCAGATTGGTGAACCCTTGTTGAAAGACTACTTCAAAAATAATGTTTTGACTAAGCACTAATCTGAGATTTGATGCGCAAATACATCCATGGCGTTTAGCTCTCTTCATAAACTTTGGTTTGGTGTTTAGCAAATGATAACCTGCTTTATTCTAATATCACTTTGCGGACCTCTCCACAGAGAGGAATTGGAGACAAGGCATTGAGTCAATTGGAAAAATGTGTTGCTTCAAAACTTGAAGCTACAGTTACCCGGCAAATCCAAGCTCAGTTCCATACTTCTGGCAAACAAGCACTTCAGGTATATGTAAATCTCATGGAAATGACTCTCTTATGTACAAGCTTTGCATACTGTTTTTGTTGTTTGTTATCCTCTTAATATGATTTATCTTCTCATATTTTGATGCATAGTGGAAGTTGGATTTGAGTAGTAATCTGTAACACCCTTATCTGTTCACAGGATGGATTGAAGTCTAGTTTGGAGGCTTCAATCATCCCTTCTTTCGAGATGTCCTGCAAAGCGATGTTTGAGCAAGTTGATGCTGCATTCGGGAAGGGAATGGTTGAATACACAACAGCAGCACAACATCAAATTGAATCTACACATTCTCAGCTAGCATTTGCTCTGAGGGTATGATTCATTCATTGTCTTACCCTTCCCATGACGTCGAATTTAAGAGTTAATTTTGATTCATTCATTGTCTTGGGTACATAAACTAGTTAATTTTTCATGTCAGTGGCTTATACATTTGTTTATATCCTGAGATTGTAAAAGTACATCTATCATATGTGAGTTTGAAATGGTGTCCTCTGAATCCATGGGATTGAAATCATTCGTAGTTTTTCTGTTCTCATCTGATTGTCATTGTTTGTTTCTTGGGTTCTTTTCTGCATGGAACTGCCATATTCCGAATCATCTTAACTTTTGAAGCAGCTGGTTTTCTTTCTCTACCATTGGGTTCGTGAAATATATTAACCATACTTAGACGTGATGTTACTTGTAAACCATCAAGGTAAACTTATCGGAGAACTTGTTAGTTGTAATATTTTCTAGAGTTGGGGAGGAAGAATTACATTATGATAGGATACTATTGTGCAGTGAATATGTATAGGAAGTGTTCCCATGAAGATAGAATCTAGTAAAGATTACTCTTACAGACAGATCTCTAAAATGGATGTGCATCCTCGTGATGAACTTTATGTGTTACGATATTTGTAAAAACTATTTCTTCAGATTTTTTTTGGCTGATTCCATGATTACAGCATCTTCATCTTTTGCAGGTTTTTTCTTTTTCTTTTTCTTTTTTCCTTTTGACATTTGTTACGTTCTAGTTTAGATCAGCAGTGGTGTGGGGGCATAGACCATGTAAAGAAAGCCATAGATTGTCAATCAGTGCATAGGTGTTTTGTATTTTACAATTTGATTACATCCATCTTTTACTGTTTGTTACTATATGCAGGATGCTCTGAATTCCGCATCATCACTCACCCAAACGTTGAATGGAGAGTTGGCTGATGGTCAAAGGAAGTTATTAGCTCTTGCTGCTGCAGGAGCAAACTCAAAAACAGGAAATCCCTTGCTAACCCAGTTGAGCAATGGGCCTTTGGCTGGTTTACATGACAAGGTTGGTTGGTTTTCTTTTCTTTTTTTATTTTTACGTCCCATTCCATGGATTGACTTAACTAGGAGCTCTAAGGATCTGTTCATCTGTGGTGTTTGTTTGGTCCTGAATGTTAACGATGATTATTATTGGTGGGTAGTCTGCTTGGTTATCTTGGATCTTGAGCAATCTCATGTTTGTGATAGGTTGAGCAGCCATTTGATCCGACCAAAGAGCTATCTAGACTAATATCTGAACACAAGTATGAGGAAGCATTTACTGCTGCATTGCAAAGAAGTGATGTGTTTATTGTGTCCTGGCTATGTTCACAGGTATGCTGCGCCTGGTGTCACTTTTGATATACAAAATGATACTAATAATAGTAGAAATATCTTTCAAACGGTCATTTTGATGTACAAAATGGAGATTATTCATGAAGTTAACTTGGTTGATTGGTTGGTTGGTTTTTATTCATTCATTCGTTCATTCTACCAGGTGGACCTGCAACGGCTTTTGTCAACAATGCCCCTGCCGTTGAGTCAAGGAGTGTTACTCTCTCTTCTTCAGCAGCTTGCTTGTGATATAACAAAGGACACAGCAAGAAAGCTGGCATGGATGACAGATGTCGCCGCATGCATCATCCCTCAAGACCCTATGATTGTTGTGCATGTGCGTCCAATCTTAGAGCAGGTTTACCAAATCTTGAACCATCAGCGTAGCCTCCCAACCACCACCGCCCCTGAATTATCAAACATTCGTGTTGTTATGCATGTCATCAACTCCATGTTGATGACCTGTAAGTAAAATGATCCCTCCTTCCTGGCAAATGGCAATGTATCTCTCTCTAGTCTGTCTTGTTGTTTTGTCTATTTATTTATTTAGGTGGATGGATATTTTTGTATAGAATCTGCTTTTCCTTTAGCCTCCATGCTGTATGTGGACTTGGTTGGTTGAGTAGGATGTTGTTACACATGTCAAGGATGTAGGATGGATGTTGTTTGTTTCTGCTGTTGTCACTGGCTTGGAACAAATAAAAGGAGTATCTCACATCGGAATTTTTTGAACTCGGTTTTTAAGAATGCAGACACGCAGTGATGTCCTGGAAAGATAACCATTTTCATCTGTTTTTTTTCCCTTTAGGGGGGGGGGGGGGGCATATATTTCAGCCGGAGTTATCACTAAATGGTTTGTACCCGGATTGTACTTGTTTTCTTTTGGATCAGATGGTGCATAGTTTAAATGTGGGGTTAATTTTGTTATCCAAGGATAGATGACATACATATAGTGCGAAGCAGAATAACTTGCTTAAGCTGAGGTGTGGAGATACCTTGGAGGCTTAGAAACTATAGAAACTTGAGACACCAAGTTGAGGTCGAGTTACAGTTGAGATTAGAGATGATGCATCCGTGCGTGCGTATGTACCTTGGAGTTAGGGATGGCAATACCCCAGTCAAAGCGGGTTTTACCCAATTTGATCGGGTTTGGGGTCAGATTTGGGTAAAACCCGATCGGGTTCGGGACGGTTTCGGGGAAATTTTATTACCTGAGCCCGAACTCGAAACCCCGATTCAAACGGATTTTCACCAATTCCCAAAATTCCGAACCCAAACCTGTAAATCTTACCGAATATATGCATATATTATATTATTTTTTAATATATTTATATCTGTTTTTAGTAAATTATAATATAAATACATATAGTTAATGGGTTCGGATTCGGGAACGGTTTGCAAAACCCGATCGGGTTTGGGATTAGGGTTTGGGTTTTGCACTATCCACCATAGACCCACCTCGTTGCGATCCCTCCTTGGAGTTGTTTAAGCGAAAGGCGGACCCACATTTAGGTTGGTGCTGCTGATGGGGATGTAATAAGAAGTACCTTCCTTAACCCCCTCTATCTCCGTGACAGCTTGGTGAAATAACTCCGGCTATACTAATTACTACTCCTTCTATCCCATTATAATGTCTTAATTTTGTTTTTGATTTGTCACATTTTAATTGTTTTGTTTTATATTTAATATATTTTATAACTTATTATTCCAACATTACCCCTTATATTTGTTAAGATTAGACTTCTTAGAAACCATGAAATAGGATATAGTTGATGGAAAAGAGAGTAGTTAATATGAGTAAAGTTGATAAAAAAAATTAGAACAATTAAACTGTGACGTTGGAGTGGTGCTTGGCCTAGCGTCTTGATTTAGTGGCAGTAGAAAACCCCCGCAGATCAAGCTGTGTCCAGCTTCATTCAATAATTCAAAAGTTCCAACGCCTCCACAACTCAACACTACACTACTTGAGCAACAGGACGTTAATTGATTGTCCATATCTCTACTCTAGTCTTCCCTTTCAAACAACTCTCTTTGAGTCTT
>ONZE01011707.1:481-12597 GCA_900322265.1 Macarthuria australis
AAGATTGAAATTTATTCATAGGCATAAAAGACATACACCCGTTATCTCCACCATCCAAGTTTGAGAATAGCATCACTGTGATCGGGAGACCCACCTTCTAGGAAGGGTTGAAACCCGACCACCCAATCATGTGCTGCAAACGAGGAGGGGGGAGTACGTAAAAAAACACCCAAAGAGAGGCTAAGAGATGCAAATCGTACATCTCAAAGTTCGACAGCAAAAGGAAAAAAAAAACTAGAGCCAAGCAATAAAAGGATCACTCCTAGAAATCCCTTGCTTTGCTAAACCATCGGCGATGGTATTGGATTCTCTGCCTCTGTAAACAATTTGCAATCTATCGGATGCCTTTGCAAAGCGTCTTATCCTGTTTAATTGGAAGAGTATCTCCCAAGGTCCCGCTGAATCTTCGTTACACCAACGAACCGCGACTTGTGAGTCTGACTCTATTACAATCTTATAACTTTCTGTCCAAGTCCTCTCAGCTAGTAATTGCACGGCTTGATCTATGGCGAGCACCTCTACCAAGTTCACATGAAGAAAAGGGGTGGGGATAGAGAAAGTACATCGGGAGACACCCTGTACATCTCTTAGGACTCCCCCGATTGCTGCTAAGCGTGAATGGGCATTGACCGAGGCGTCCACGTTCCATTTCAAAGTGCCGGGGGCTGGCCTTTCCCATTCGCTATCGCGGTTACAGGTTTGTGAAGTTATGCCCGCCCATTTAAGGCAAGTAGGATTTCGTTGGATTTCCTCCGGGGAATAAGGGAAATCCTCGGACCACCCTTTAATCCAACATCCCAATCTCAAAAGGATAATATCTCTAATCATTGGGGCTTCCATTATCTTACCCTCAAAAATTCTCAAATTTCTTTCACGCCAAATGGTCCAAGTGATGACGAAAAAAGCCATGATCCATACCCTTCGAAAAAACCCGGTGAAGGGGAAAGCTGACCACTGTTCAAACATGTCACGCAACGAATTAGGTGGCACCCAACCCATATGCCATAAATTCAACCACCAACTCCATAGCCCACTCACAAATGGGAAGTGTAAAAGCAAATGAGTAGTGGTCTCTAGCTCTTCATTGCACATTATGCAAATGGTCTCCTCATCAGTTACTAGATGCAATCTATGTAGGAAATCCTTGGTTTTCAACCGGTTCAAAATGGCTAGCCAAGCAAACACCTCCACCTTTGGTGGAACCAAGTTTTTCCAGACTCCTTTGCAAACTTCAATTGGTTGGCTTTGATCAGGTTCAAAAAGGAGTTTATGCAAGCACTTGACAGAGTACTCGCCATTTTTTCCGTTTTTCCAGAATAAACGATCAGAGCTAAATTCATTGAGCACCACCGAGTTTAATAGTAGGTAGAGGTCTTGAACTAGTGTACGTTCCCATTCAAATGGGGACCGTCTCCAATGTATAACCCATTGCCACTGGGACCCATCCCAAAAGCCCATATCTTTGATGAAAGCGTTTTTGTTGGAGCTTAGAGTGTAGAGGCGAGGAAATTTTTCCGATAGGGGTTGTTCACCCACCCATGTATCTACCCAAAAACGGGTTGATTCACCGTTCCCAACCGCAACCCTCAAGTTTTCTTGTATGAGTCGAACAGCATCCGGGTTTTTAAGGATGGTATTGCATATATGATACCACAAACCTCCTCTCCTTAAGGAGCTTAAGTCAGACAGATTTGAAAAGCCTTTGAGCCCATATTTTTCTTCGATTAAATGGCCCCAGTGTGAAGGGATATTCGAGCCAAAACGCCACAACCATTTAAAGAGAAGAGCATAATTTTTAAACTCCAAAGAACCAATACCAAGACCACCCAATTATTTAGGTCTTTGTACCTGTTTCCAACTCACCATAGCCAATTGCTTGCGGCCTTCTGTTGATGTACCCCAAAGAAAATTTCTCTGAATAGAAATCATTTCCTTTTCCACCGATTTCGGAAGTGGGAAAAGGGAGAGGTAATAAGTTGGCAAATTCGATAGCACCGCCTTAATAAGTGTCAATCTCCCTCCTATGGAAAGAAGTTTACTTTTCCACGCCGTAAGCCTTTGTTGCATTCTTTCTATTATAGGTCTCCAAAGCGCTTTGCTTTTAAATCGGGTGCCTACCGGGAGCCCCAAGTATTTCATTGGTAACGATCCCAGTTTACATTGAAGAGCTTCTGCAAGGGGGTTGAGAAACCTTGTGGGAGTGTTTATTCCTATGATCGTGGACTTGAAAAAATTCACCTTAAGACCGGAGACTAGATGGAAGGCCAAAAAGATCTTCTTATAATTGAAAAGAATCTTTGCTTTTGCCGGGCAAAAAATAATAGTATCATCGGCAAAGTGAAGATGGGACACCGTGGACCCTCTTGGCCGTATAGGAATGCCTTCGACAAGTCTTAACTCAAGAGCCCGTTGTATGAGTTTATTGAGGGCCTCCATCACCATTGTGAAAAGGAAAGGGGAAAGTGGGTCCCCTTGGCGAAGACCCCGATGGAGAGCAAAAGGGGTGGTAGAGGCCCCATTGATAAGAATTGAGGCCGAGGCCGTAGTAATACATGACATGATTCTTTCACACCAAAAGGGAGGGAAGCCCATTTCAGTCATGATCCACGCTAGGAATCCCCAATTCACGGAGTCATAGGCCTTATGTATGTCAATCTTTAGCAAAACAGCTTCAATATTTGATTGTTGGCAGGAATGGACTACCTCATTTGCTATCAACACACTATCCAAGATTTGTCGATTGGCAACAAAAGCTGATTGAGACTCACTAATTATATGCGGCAGCACTGACTTTAGGCGATTGGCAAGAATCTTGGCGATTATCTTGTAAATACACCCCACCATACTAATTGGCCGGAAATCTTTGAGCTCTTTTGCCCCCTTTACCTTAGGGATGAGGGTGATAAAGGTAGCGTTAAAGTGAGCTGGGAGTACACCCGTTCGCCAAAAACGAGCTATGAAATCAGAGATATCAGCTTCTAGAATGCGCCATGATTTTTTGATAAAATTAAAGTTGAAGCCGTCTGGACCCGGTGCCTTCGATCCCTCACAATCTGAAATCGCTTTCCTAATTTCCTCAAGAGTGATATCAGCCGTTAGCATATTCTGGTGATCATCAGTTATTTGTTGTAGACCCAAATTAGCAAGGACTGGTCTGTGTGTATATGCTTCTTCGAATAAGCTGCTGAAATAATCAGTGGCGTGTTGCTTAATCGAATGTGGGCTGTGTACTGTTTGGCCATTAACCTCAATAGAGCCAATATAGTTCTTTCTGGATCTTCTGGAAGCAAGCTGATGGAAGAAGCGTGTGTTTCTATCTCCTAATCTTACCCATTTATGGCGTGAGAGCTGAGACCAATATTGTTCTTTTCTCCGGAGCCATTGCCATAGCTCACTTCGAGCCCTTCTTCGACATTGAGTCTCTTCTTCATTCAGAGATCTATTGGAGGCTATGGAGTCCCACATCTGAATGGCTTGTTCAGCTGCCTCAATCTTGGTCTCGATGTCACCAAATTTATGTCTATTCCATTGCTTCAGGGTAAGCTTGAGATTGGTTAATTTCCGTCCCAAACTTGCAGTAGAAGACCTATTTTGATCCCCCGAAATCCAAGCATTTTCCACCACCTTGTTAAACTCTGGGTGAGTTAACCAACAATCAAGAGTCCTAAAAGGTTTAGGACCCCAATTGACCTCGGATGTGTATGCAAGAAGGGGGCAGTGGTCAGATATTCCTCGAGATAATAACCGAGCCTTTAGGTGAGGAAATAGCTCAGCTAACTCACTCTTTATCAACAATCTGTCTATCTTACTAGTCATCAAGCCACTAAACCAGGTGTAGAAGCCACCATGAGGTTCAATCTCCATTAGCTCCAATTCCTCTATAAAAAGGTTAAAATTCTGAACCCCACATCTATCAATGCGACGGCTAGCTCGCTCCAACTCCGATCGGACTTCATTGAAGTCTCCTAAAATCATTCCGGCCCCGGTTTGTGTTCTACAGAAGGACACAATATTGGTCCAAACTTCCTCTCTTTCCACTCTGGTACTAGGAGCATAAATCCCAATTATGAAGCACGATTGTCTGAGTTCCACGAGTTCACCTGTAACTGCTATCCAATTCTTATGACAATAAATCTGACTGGATTGTAATTTAGAAGAGTTCCACATGACCAAGATTCCACCTGAATTCCCTTCGGATGGAGAGAAGCCCCATTCCAAATCATCTTGTCGCCACAGGGAATTAACAAGCCTTTGAGAAACTTGTTCTAATTTAGTCTCCTGGATGCACAAAAAATCTATTCTATGTTTCGAAATTAGCCCTCTCAAGGCCGTTTTCTTCTCCCTAGCCCCAAGGCCTCTACAATTCCATGAAAGAAAATTCATTGTATAACTATGATAATAGCCCCTGAAGAGCAAAGGGTACTTACCTTGCCCTTTCTTTCTCCCAATTTTGTCGATCGATCAATAGAATTTCTGAGATTCGACCCCTTAGCTCGTCATCTTCTCCATCAAAAATTAGGCCCAATTTTCTGAAAAATAGAATGAGGAAATCGGGATCCATCTCTGCTAAGTTCTTCATGAGTTTCTTTGTTATCTTTCGATCTTGAGCTCTTTCTAATTTTTTTGCTCGTTTTTCTTCTCTGGCCTTTTCTCTAACCTCCATTGGAATCCTATCCGCGAAGCCAGGTGGGGAAGCAGGGCCAGACGACACACTCACTGAGATGGAAGAAGATTCTGTTGAAAAAGGCTGTGAAGGATTTTGTAAATTAAAGCCTAGCCCAATTTGTGAATTGTTATTAGGCATGGGCCTCAAAATGGGCTCTAGCGAAGGTGGGATATCTAAAGTGGGCCCATCCACTTGATAATTTTCCTTTACTTCTTCAGGGCTGTCCTCCACAACAGGCAAGGGTGGCCCATCAACCGCTTGGGGTTCTTGAGTCTCAGGCACAAATTCCACTGAGTTACCCATAAAAGCTGCGGCTGTAGGCGTGCGACCCACGTGGTCTTTTGAACTTTCCCCAATGAACGGTATAGTTGTCTCTTGCTCTCCCCCATGCATCCCACGCTGTGTGACGTTTAGGATTTCCATCTGCCCCTTGGGCTCTTCGCCAGTTTTTTCTGCCGGCGAAAGTGACTGGTGCCGGTTTACTTCAAGACTCCGGTGATTTCTTGATCGGAAAATTCTCTCCTCTACAATCGGTAGGGTGGCTATATGCCCTAGATTTTGCATGGAACTATTGTCTCCTTCACGAACCCACACTCTGAAACCCATATCACCAATGATTAAGCGAACTTCCTCCTCAATTCTGTCCATCTTCAAAGTATCGATCAAGATACAAGCTTCTTCTAAATACATTCTTTCTTCAGGTACCGCATCCGTGTATATGAAGTCCCCCCAAACTTCACCTATCTTTCTCATATTTTCCAAGGACCAACCATGGGGTGGAATTCCAAAACACTTAATCCATACAATTCTGGAAGCCATGGAGTTATGCTCCGACCATCTTTCGACTCTGCATAAACCTGGATGGATATTGCTTGGCTCTGAGTTGAGGGCAAAACTCAAGTCTTTCTCGACATTGAAAGTAACTATGAACTTGTGCATGCCTAAGCCCTTGATATCTGTGATTCCTGACCAGTATTCATGCAGCCCAGGTGTAATTTCAGTCACGGACAAAGGTTTGGAGGAGTAAACAATCACACTGGTAGATAGCCTCTTTACGTAATCTTCATTTGGGTGACATAGAATGGTTGGCAGCTTCTCTTCTTGTACTTCTTTTGTATTCTCCAGGTGGGATCTATTCTTCTGCAAAGAAGTTGTCTTTTTGGGATTGACAACTTCTTCATAGGTTCTATTGTCTCTTTTAGGGTTTGGGTATTTGTTTCCAACCCCCTTATACACCACTCCAACTCCTCCCTTTTGCTTAGGGTAGGAATTTCCTTGTGAGGGCTGCTTTCCTTGCACCTGCCTAGCTTCAATCCTTTCTCTTCTCTGATATCTTGCCCATTTGACTAACAACCTGTAATGACCTTTCACTGAAACTCCATTCATCTTTGCTATAGCATGGCCTCCTTCTGCTCTTGACCCGTATCTAATGAATCCAAACAATAAGGGGTTGGATTTCCTAACTTTCTTAGATACATAAACGTCCTTAAGGCCTTCAAATTTGCTGAACCACTGCCTCAAAGTCTCCTGGGTAGTGTCATTAGGGAGATTATCCACAAATAGGGTTACCCAATTCTGTTTTGGGTATTTCTCTTCGACTTGCTGGTGATGATCTTTGTTTCTCCATCTCCTGCGCTGAACCAGAACCCAGCCTTCATCCTCCGCTACTGTGCGATTGAAGTCCCTATCTCTCGCTCTCGCTCTCGCTCTCTCTCTAGTTTCTCTCTCCATTTGATTTAGTTAGTTGGCCTAATTGGAGACTTAATTAATGATGGATAAATTTTCCCTAGTACTTTTCTCGGGCCTTTTTTATTGATTGTTTAAATTAGTAGGTTTCCAGGGCAACTTAGGGGTGTGATTTACTGTAATGTGATAACTTAGGGTGCAATTTTCTACAATTGATACCTTATGGTAGAATTTGTACCAGTTTGATACTTTGGGGTATAATATGCTACAGGTCCAAACCATTTGCTGCTAATATTTTTAGGACAAAATTACTCCTAAACCCATTAAATGACATTTTTGCTCTTTTTCTATGCTTTCTCCTACCTCCTTTTTTTTTAAAAAAAAGTCTGCATGCAAGTAAAGATGGCCACCAATCGAGCACTGACCCAACGCGGTTTAGGCCCAATCCACCAACAAGTCCGAGCCTAGTCCAACCCGGCATATGAATCTTCACGGATTTGGTGGGCCAGTAGGCCTGAGCCCACCACACTAAATTTCGTGGACTTGTGAGCCCGGTCCCACCCGGCCATGACTATCACTATTCACTACATGAAAGTACCCCTTCCCTTCCTTTCCCAATGAAGCCGCTCTCCTAGCTGTACTTCATCATATATAAAGGGGAAAAAATAAATTCAAAAAGGATCAAACGAAGAAAGTAAATGGATATAGAGTTCAAAGGCTTCATTCCCGATTATGGATTCAATTCCAAGCATACAAATTGAACCAACCAGAAAATTGCACAGAAATAGAACGGTAAAACATACTAAGCAAAAAGACATCAAAAAACGGAAAATAAAAAATGAAGGATAAATTTCTCTATAAATTAAATTTCCAAGGGAGACGGAGAATATACAATGACCTAAAAATTTCACCTTGGGAAATTTGAAAAGAAGTTAAGACTCCCTAAAACATCATCAGAATATGAAGTCGCTGAGTTGCATGCGATTGTCTCTTTCGGCACCTCGCCGGATAATATATGCGCTATCTTCCACACCCGCATTCATACAATTCATCCGGTGCCTGAATCCAAAAATCAATGACGTGTCATTTCAACATACATACCATACAGAGATTCAAAAGGGTGGAGTTTAATAAAACATCCGACGTTAACCGAACAATACTTACCATTCAAAATGGTCCTCGCAGCAAATGGAGCCCCAGATGATCCCGACTCCAGCTCCTTTCCTGCACATCGATTTCTGAAAAATTCAGTTATATCTACGAGACATTCTCGTGTATTCCAGGGAGTGCCACGAAAGCATACTCCCAGCAGTTATCAAAGAGGAATTCTTTTTAAAGTTGTCTTGATCCGCAACTGGAGAAAGGAGGGAGTTTTCGAGAATTTCAACATTTTTTTATTGTTGCACAAAGTACATGGACATATGTAGGATTCATATCAACAACAACGTGAGAACTCCTGGCAAACAAAGATGGTGTTTCCTAAAGCACATTCGGGTCAACATTGAAAAAAAAAAAGTAATTCGACTTCACATTCTGCGTTGTTCCTTTGATAATCGAGGCAAAGCCATCAACGAGTTTCTAGATGGTATGATAATATTAGAGGATTATGTTATTAATGTAGATTTCTTTCACATAAAACCATAAATAATAGCAAATGTAAGCAAGAGGAACAATGTGAGGAAAAAAACACATACCATGTTGCAGTATACATGTCATAGAATTTGTCAAATGCCTTGCTAAAGCAGTAGTGGCAAGCTAAAAGATCCCTGATATCGGTCACTTCGCATGTTGGTTTACAGCATTTCACCTATAACCATATAGGTTGACTTATTTCAGTATATACAAAAAAAAAAAAAAAAAATGCACCGAACAATATGTAGCAAGTGCCCACGACTGGGACTATTGCTCAAAGCCCAAAACCCAACAACAACAGAAGTGGGCCACAGATCAGGCCCCATCTCAACCATCACCCAAGTGAGCTGGGAGTATGATGGCGGTAACATCTAACACTTAACACGTTTTCCTTATCAGGAAACTAGCTGGAAGGTTTGTTCTTCACAAAGGAAATTGCCATTTCTAGACCTAATTTATTAACTCATCTTAAAGAAAGTCTCAACTTATTTAGATAGACCATAGTGTCAATTGAGAATCATTACCAAAGCCCAAGATTGATGGACACACGGCATTAGTAACATAAAACAGGAAGTTTATGACCCAAAAGATGTTCAACAACAGATATTCTATTCTTGATATCCATAGTCGTTCACAACTTGCAAGTCATCATTTCATATTCTGTCTGGTGAGCCAAAAATAATGTAATGCCAAATAATTTCCAACATCTTATCAAGTTACATAATTTGCAACTTTAGTACCAGTAATATGTATCAGAGTAAACTTCATGATTTGAAGTCAACAATTATTTTTCCAATATCTCATGAACTTTACTACTACTTCCCCCACTTCCAATCAACTGTGCCTTCGAAACTTTTATGCAGCACATGAACTTCTAGGCAGGCAATGAACCGCGTTGCATAATCAAGGTAAATAATTGATGGAAGTACCAAGTTTATTCAACCAAACTAGTTACTCACCAAGCGCTTTAGTTTATGAGAGTATATATGCTGGTGTGAGGGATGGGATGATAGATGCCCACACAGATGACCTGCGCTGAAGATTTGTTCATCAATGTCAGTTGACCAAGCAAGTGAGGGATCCAATTACACAATAAGCTGAACAATTTATCCACAAAACAAGTACCAACTTTTTAGATCTAGCCAGTAAGCAAAGAGCTAGTATTGCGTGGACCAAATAGAGCCCTACTGAACTACATAGTGACTCTTGGCAAGTTGATCCATAGCATGGACCAGGTGCACGGTTGAAATTGTGAAAAGTAAAAATGACTTCCAATTGACACTACCCCATTTTGGAGAATAAGCCAGATGCTCATTCAATAACTATCTTCGGTACACAAGAAACAAAAACTTATCCATGTTAAACGTACAAAAAGTCACTATACGAGTCTCCAAATAAGATCCCTACGTTTCAGCAATCAAACAAGATGTTGATCAAATCCATCCAGCAAAGGCGTAAGGCAAANNNCTAATGTTTGAGAGTAGTCCGCTCAAGATATTACAACCTGATAGGGCCCTGGAATTAGGGGATAATGGGAATTAACAAGATATTAGTATAAATATATTAGAGGAGGTTGCTAGAAGGGAATCTTACCAATGGGTGGGAATAGTTTTGGAGGGAAAGTTAGTTCTATTTGGGGGGAACTTTTAGGGCTTTTTAGATCTATAAATAGGGACTAAAACTTGTATTTTCGTATAGTCATTAAGTGGATATTTGGGAGTTTTATTCCTCATCAGGAAGTGGGAGGCTCACTCAAAAAGTTCTCAACCCTAATTCTAGCAAATTAGCTTCTATTTGCTACTGTTTTCCATTGGTTTTAGCTCTATATCACCTAGGTTCCCATCAAGCCATCACATGCTTAACCTTTGAGACTTATTGAACATGTGACAAATGAAAATCTGACCAGAAAGCTTGATCATTGAACGGCATCAATGGGAAGGAATCCTTAAATGAGGAAAGTTTCATGTACAAAAAAGTCTCATTGCTTCAATACCTGTCACAAAATATGGTACTACAGTCGAGGCATGTTGCCAAGGATGTTGATTTGCAGCATGTATTGCACTTGGCATTCACCATATTCTTATTTATTTGATGGCATCTGAAATAAGAAAGTAAGAAACTAGCTTCAAACAAGCAAACAAATTCAACAACAGTACCACAGTAAAAGGAAAACTACACTACATGATTATCTTTGAATATCCGAAACACATACCCACACACACACGTATATATGCACACGCTATAAGGACAGACACAAACCTTCGATATAATTCACGAAGATTTCCAGATATGGATAATGATCTCTTCTGGTTGACTACACCCTATATTAAAACAGAAAGAACAAAATTAGGCTCAACTAAAATGGTCATAGCATGAGTGGCCACTGTGATAAACCTGCTAACAACCAAAGGGAAACCAAGAACTCGGACAAGCAGCAGAATGAGCACCTGACCGCAAGCTTGAGTTAAGCCGAGGGGTTGAAGGCAAGGTTTAGTTACTAAACAATCTTCTGCAAGATGACCAGGCTTATTGCACTTCCAGCTACAAGAAAGAGTGCACAATCAAGGCAAAATACGTAAGAAGTGAAGGAAAAAATGAGAATGTACAGTGTTATCAGAAAATCTATGATCATAAGTTCCAGTATTTATTACTACATCAAGACAGCAAATTGAAAAGCAATAGGCAAGATAAATAGTCACACTGCACCAAGAGAGGGAGATCAAAGTTACCCATATGTTTGCAGGCTTGCAGCACACAATTTATTGGTACACTATCTTCATTTGTTCTTAGGCAAGGCATGTTAAAAGAAATCACCAACATTTCTTCTTTAAATAAGCAACTTTATTATTGTCTACACCAAAATATCCAGCATACAACCAATATGAAATCCAATATGATCATGAAGACATTTACCATACATAGGTGGATAAGCAAGATCTCTTTCTAGACCATCGATTACGATCATAGTCCCAAGAATCCTCCCCTAATTCAGCCATTCCTGAACATCCTATGGGCTCATATGCAGACAAAGTTGAAGCTTGACTACTATCACAACGCTGCCAATATCGAGTTTCAGCATTAGAACAACTTATTCAAGATTGTCGAACAGCTGTACTGAAAGAACAGGTAGAAAGTCACCTCCGAAAGTTCACGGCGCTTTTCTTTTAGCAGCTCAGCCTTGCAATCCGTGCTACAAATATCATCATCAGTCTGCCCAGAAAGAGGAAGAAAAAAAAGGACATCAAGAACATTGCGACTGGTTGCAGGAAAACAACGTTGAATTTCGGAAGACAGAGATTCAAGATATAAACTTATAGAGCATCAGGTCACAAATCTACACCATACCTCATCACATATATACTCCCCATATCTACCACACATAACACAGATTGGCTCTCCAGGAAGAGGAAAACGCTGCTCACTTTGAGTTTTCACCCGATCAACTTGGTCCACATGATCTAAAATTAATGTGGTACCAAATACTGTCAGCAGCATGTGTTAAACCATTCACTCACACACACAAAAAAGACTGAAATAGAGAATATAAGTTCTGAATAAACAAAACCCTTTTCAGGTACATAATGAGCAAGTACAGATTCTAAAGTCGTTATTTATGAATTGCTAATAGTCGTTATTTATTAATTGATAATAGATCCTGTGCAAGGAAACTTTCCGTTCAACTTAAAGTCAGTCACATGACATGTCATTATCCATGAAAAGGCAGCTTATATTAACATATCCTGTCAACCAGAGGTAGATTTAAAGAATCTAACTGCAATTGTTAGCATATGTTTACTTTTCAGATGATTTTGAATGCTCAAAATCCTTCACTAAAACCATCTTCACAGGTGGTGGGAATCGATGGCCCCTTCTCTAGAAACACACAAGAAAAAAGGCACTGTCGTGGCGCTGTAAGATTTAAGGTTTTCACTAAATTTCGATATTAACATATTTTCCTGTTTGTACTGCTCTTGACGACATTTTCCACTTAGGCGCATGATATCTACAGTAACCAGAATATGGTTTTATATTTTCAGCTGCACTTGATTCCCAACCCTTAATAGATCCAGAGCTTTGAATAGTTCCCTTTAATTTCTAGGGTTTAATACCCTCCAGCTGAGAAGACTAGCAT
>ONZE01011988.1:4469-15177 GCA_900322265.1 Macarthuria australis
GTAAAATAGGCCCAAAAAAAGATTCTTAATATATGCGTAAAACACAACTAGGACAATTATTTTGAGATGGAGGGAGTAGATAAATACATGAGGTGTTATTTCCTAGTCCACATATTGCAAGTCCACTGCGCTACTTTACTTTTCAGAAACCCCCTTTGGAGAGAGTGAAAATGAAATTTCGAACATAACCTCTAGCAAGCGACTACTCCTCATCAATGCCACAGTTACGAATTATGGGCAACAAGATAAATATAACCAAATGATTCACAAGAAACTTCATGCATCAAGTAATGTCGCCTAAGCAAGTGAGGGGAAGACTTCAAAATTAAAATGAGAAAAATGAAAGGAGGAAAACTTCTACCAAAATATTGATAATTGAACTGTCATTTTCTCCTACCAAACTTGCATACCTTAGAGGGGTACTTTTTGAGCCAACAAAGGCCTAAGACACTATTCATTGCGCCCATCGATGGTACATAACTAGAGATCTTCTCATTCTCATGGTTCACAACAACAACTTCACCATCAAGTGTTCCAAAGGCCATTAAACCTGGGTTGGATGGATGGTATTCAAATTGCCTCGGACGAAAACTTCTACTTTCATCTCCAAAAACACAACCTGAAGTTGAAAGTGGATGGACAGCAGGCCATGCAGCAGAACCCACTTTAGCGGCAGCAAGTGATCTTAAATGATAGTGAGGAGACCTTACATTTGGACAGGACATCTTATTTTTATGCACACGAGTATGGCTGCTATTAACTTCACGCTCGTTTAATATAGTAACAAGACTCTCTTTGCGCCTTCTTTTGTATGGTAAGTACTCAAAACATTTTGAAAATATAAACTTAGCACTTTCTTTTTCCATGTTGCTTACTAGCACATTATCTAGAACTTGCAACTGAGGAAGTGAAGCTACCATGTAGTCCCTGTAATGTTTCTCAAAGCATATTGGTGAAGGATGATGTGATGAATACTTGTTTTTCTCCATGCCAGTCAAAGATAAAGTGTGTTTATGGTAAAAGGCACTTGCTAACAAATCTCCACCTTGAGTTGCAAATATGCCAAAAGAAACCTGCTAGAACAATCAAACTTGTCTTAGGCCAAACCTTCCCAATTTTTCTTACTACAGAAATAAAAAGGACAATTACCGAAGAAAACTTGTCTTCCTACTTGCAGTAATGATTTGGAAGAAGAAATAACATATATACATAAAAATATAAAAAAAAACATATGAAAGGTTATTTGGGAAATCTATTTTGGTCTCTTTCTACCATTCCTTTCTTTTGGATATCAAGATTTTACTCCATGTTTGGTTCTTTCTATTTATTAAATGGTACAAAGTTTCTAATGGAAACTCTTTTCAAGTCGGCCCCTGAAAGAAGCCATTTATTCCTACTATTAATTCAAATAACCAACCGCTGTGCCTTTATCAGAATTTTATTTTGGGAAATTGTGTGGGGTACCCCTGAGGTATTTGAAATTATACCGAGTACCCCTGGTAGTTCATTGTTTACATCTCAAATAGTAATACAACTATTACAGGATATAGAATCCATCCTACTAGGGGTACCCGGTATAATTTCAAATACCTCAGGGGTACCACATACAATTTCCCTTTTATTTTTACATGGGAAAGGACAGGCCCCATGTCTGACCTATTTCAGGTGGAAACCCGGGAGAAAAAGTGCTAGATTTTCAGGAACTCTTGCTATTACATTGGAGATGTAGAAAAGTTGCATGAATTTCTTCCTCATTTCAGGAACTCAGCAGACCAACTTACATTAGCTGAAGTCTACGTATGTCAACTTTATGTTCCCATTGCACAGAAATCCAGCCTACCCAAAATATTTAGTTCAAATTGGTGATCAATGCTACCATGCTTATGAAATGGGTATTCCTAGTAATACCATGGTACAAACTAATAAGCTTCCCGTAAGCAAAATGCAAACGAAACTATCACTTACTGCATTGCTATTCAGTAGATCCCAGTTGTGGAATGCATTGGACAAAAGCTCAGTGGAATTGAACTCTTGATAGTAATTTGGTATATCACCCTCGTACTCTTCTGACATACCTTCACTTGGACTATGAGCAATGTCATTCATTACAACATCTATAATTACAGATGAACCATGACGCATATCTTCTGAGCTTGAATGACCCCAATCTTTATCCTCTGTCCTTTGAGCAGCTGATTCAGGACAAGGACCCGTATTTTTACAGCACAAACAATTC
The DNA here is from genome assembly GCA_900322265.1 of Macarthuria australis. Lineage (NCBI taxonomy): Eukaryota > Viridiplantae > Streptophyta > Magnoliopsida > Caryophyllales > Macarthuriaceae > Macarthuria > Macarthuria australis. Next base: position 6,706 of record ONZE01011988.1, read on the forward strand.
TGAAACCGGAGTTCATTTAGAGAAGGAAGCTTTGAGAGTGCAGCACAAGTTGTCCAAAGATTAGAAATCCTCGTTGCGCACATTGAGAGGTGTTTTAGATTTGGCATGCAAGAAAAGCATTTCTCCTGGAAGTGAGTGAGTGAAGTATTAAAATCCAGATTAAGAGTCTGTAGTTGCACGAAACTTCCACTGAGATTAAGTTTCCTTAGGTTCAAAGACCTCAAGTTTAGCACTTTGCATGTCAAACCTATCTGACATAGATCCCTGAATGTGAGAAGCACTAGGTCAAACATCATAACAAAGAACTCTAATTTTCACACACCAAATGAAGAATGCACATATTCTGATTTCTGACCTATAATACTCAACTGCTAGTGACATAATCAGAAGTCATGAGTAATCAGCTAGAAATCTAACAACGAAGAGTAGATGCAGTTCAACTAAAGTTAGGACCAAAACATCAACTTCTACCATTGTCTATATGCTAGACAACCCTATACATTCCATCTCAGATCTAAACATCAAAGAGATGAATTACAATGCACACATAATTAGTTCACAACTAACATGAAATACTGGAACCACCAAGAAGTTTTTCTGACATAAGACTAGTATGATGTGGACTCCAAAGGATTTCAACAGGAGAAGGGCCAACAGATCATGCTGCCAATCACTTCACAGAATGATCAACTATGCTGCACAAAGTCTCAAAGAAATGCAAAAAAAAAAAAAGTCAGTCTTTTATACAGAGAAAAATTAAAACAAACCAAAAAAAGTTTAAACCTCAAACCCATATATCCCTAAACCTAAAACCTAAAAGAACCTAAAACCTAAGAAACGCCAATCCTAAAACACTACATGTTAAATCCTAAACCATAAATATAAACACTGAAACTAGAAGACCCAAAGCCTAAAAATCATAAACCTTGAAATTCTAAATTCCAAAAACCAAAAATCTAAAAACTTTGATGTCTTGCATAAACATACCTCAAGAAACCCCTTTCTAAGGACAAATCATTTAGATAAACAGCACGAAGTTTCTTGTTTATTGCACGTATCAATGACAATACATAGCCCCCATTCATAATAGATGGAGTCCGATTATATATGTCAACCCCATCAATGATAGAATTGTCAATTGCTGAGAACAACTCAAAAAGTGGAAGGAAGTCCGAATCCTTCAGCTGGTCCAAGAAAACCTCCAGGATACATTGCCCATGTTGGGAAATCTTTACTCCAACCTGCATGGAAATAGATAATGCTTTACAATAAATTGGGACAGCAATGGACATTGGAAGAGATTGCAAGATTGCAAGAATATCGGGCACCAAAGACAGCGGCAGCGGCTAAGGACAGCAAGGCGATGACTTATTATAGTGTTTAATTTATATTTTCAGACTTATATGTCTATGTATGACTTGTTACGGGTTTGTATTTATCTTCTTTCTATAGTTTTCTGGAAAAATCACTCCTAGAAAAAGAAAGAAAAATATTGGAGCTTTTTCGATGAAGCTAGCGCGTTCTAGCGCTTCGCGCTTTAAAGTCAGACGATAACCTTTATCGCTTTGCGCTCTTGAAAACTTTGAGTTGAAAATTTTCAAACAAACCAATTTCGAGAAGCTCAGATTTCTACTTAATGAAGTAAAGGGTTGTAACGTGTGATAATGATGAAGTTCCATCACTCTTACTTTTATGGTTACATTGACTTTAAGCAATTCAAAACAAAGTATTTTAGCAGTATAGAACACTTCCTAACTAGTTAAGCTGGTAGGAGTATGGATATTCACATCAGTGGGTCTTGAGTTTAAGTCTCACCACCAATATAATCATAGGTAGTTTCAAGAATATTATGGTATTCTGGATCTATCAGAAGAACCTGTGTATTGGTTTTCGAGCAGGGGATAAGACTACGTATATCTAACTTCCCTATCCCACTTTAAGCTTTCTGCATACCAAAATTTAAATTTTTTTCCAAGATCATGCTGGTCTTTTGGTATTTCAAGAAATTTAGAAAAAAACTGACGAATATGACAGATAAGCAGCAAAACTCATTCAAAACCCATAATGACAAGAAAGTGGAACAAAAGTAATAAAAAAAAAAATCGATCAAAGTCACAAGGTTGGTTAACTCAATTATGTGTTCTTACACTTGCATTCAGATTTCAGAACATGTACATGCTTTCTTGTCTTTGCATTTATCAATGTCTAAGTAGCACAAGAAGCACAATCAAGTAGAAAAAGAAGTATGAAATCAATAAATAAATAAAGTGCACTAATCAAGCTTGGCATTCAACTTTGAACTTTTTTTTTGGTTTTCATATAACTGTCATTACCTTACAGATAGCAAATAGCAAATAGCAAATAGCAAATAGCAAAAATAGCACCAATTCACATTGCTATCGAAATAATTATCAAATAGCCATTAATCCCAGCAAAATTTCCCTGAATCCAATGGCAAAATGCTATAGATGCTTTTAGAAAAGTCTCTACTCAACAAGGAAAGTAACCAACTCAATCCTGCTTAAGAGCAGCTGAGAGTTTGAACTCTTGGATAGAGGCAAGTGATTACATCCCTATACCACGGGAGAGGACAAGAGTCGTCCACCTAGCCGAATATTCATTTAATCACATAGCTGCGATCTTTTTTCTGCAAAACTTCTCCCAATCACATAGCTTTGGTCTTTTTTCTACAAAATTTAACCTACACCATGACTTGGGCAACAGTCTAAAAAAACATAGGGGTAATGACTAATAGGTATCACTTTGAAGTTTTAATTCCTAATAGGTTCTTCAACTTCTTAAAATTCGTAATAGGTTCACTTTTTTGTATTGGCATTTTGACAAAGATCCTTCCAATAACAACTATTAGGGATTATGAAAGTTAATTGGTACCTATTAGTCATTGCCCCAAAAACGTACTCATTGCCTCAGAAGCATGTGCATTCCCACCAGTAATCTACTCCAGTACTGCTCAAAATTGCTCATGTCTTGTTCATTCTACCAAGGATATCTCCTCTTATCCCCTTGAAATGAGTGCATCCCATTAGCACGTAACACTGTTTTCACATTTAGTGCTTCTAAAAGTGAAGGACATAACTCCAACATGATTGATTGTGAGCCAAAAACCAGTTTGAACAACAAGTTTTTCTATTCTTCATCTAACTAACGTTCATTGAGGGAACATGATAATCTCACATAATTTTTTTGACCACGTATACTTCTACAGTTGCATAAGATCACCTTAGTTGGGGCTAGAAATCATCACCGCAAGATTATTGTATCTGTGGATAAAGTTCCAATGAAATGTGAAGGTCTTCATTTTATGCAGAACAAACTATAATCGAATCTTGTGATTTTGAAAGAGGTAAAATTTGTTGAGCCAAACTTTGTAAACAAAAATAGATCTGTTCATTCCGAGGATGAGAAGTGTCCTCAGCCACAAAGTGACAGACTAATCCTCCGACTTCAGTCCAACTAGATCCCGGTTCCTTGTATATGAACTTCTCTTTCATTTCCCTTCTTAGTCTTCTTACAACATCCCAATTGCCTACTTTCGCGTAAAGATTTGACAAAAGAATATAAGCGGACTCGTTTTCAGGCTCCAACTCAAGTAGTTTTCTTGCCGCAACCTTTCCAAGCTCAAGATTACCACAATTATTACAGGCTGACAACAAACTTTGCCACACTCGAGCATCTGGGCTTATGGGCATCTCATCGATGATAAGCTTAGCTTCTTTCACGAGTCCAACTCGCCCTAGCAAGTCGACAATGGAAGCATAATGTTCTAGACATGGAACCACTCCATGAAGCTCAAACATGGAATTTAAATGGATTTTAGCTTCGTTGACAAGTCCAACATGACAACATGATTGAAGAATTCCAAGATATGTTATCTCATCAGGCTTAACACCCATTTGAGTCATCTTTTGAAATAGGTCTAGGGCTTCATGATAACAACCATGTTGAGCATATCCCATAATCATGGCATTCCATGCTGCCAAATTGTGATTATTAGATATACACATAAATACATTATGTGCATCAGCTATGCTTCCACACTTGCTATAAAAATCAACAATAGCTGTTTCAACAAAGCTATCACTACCAAGTCCAGATTTCAAAGCCAAACAATGGATAGCCTGCCCTTGTCCGAGATTTGTCAAAGCACTACAAGCTTTGAATACTATACTTAAAGTAAGACCATTAATTCCAGACCACAAGCGCATTGCAAATTTGAAGGTTTCGAGAGCATCAACAGCGTGCCCAGCTGCAATGGCGGTGGCTGCCATCACTTGAAGATGCCCGATATCGATTTCTTTGGTTGCAAATAGTACCCTCTTTGCATAATCCAAGCCATCACATTTTCCATATGAGGAAATCAAACAAGAAAGCATTGAACTATCTGATGTTAATCCAATCTTAATCAAGTACGAATGGATTTGCATTATGAGATGAGTAAAATTAGGACCTGAAACCGATCCAAGAACACTACCTAGGGTGTACTGATCAGGTTGAATACCGAAATTACGCATTTGAGAGAATACCCTAAGCACTGAAGTCACTAGTCCATTTTCAGAATACCCTCCAAGCAAAGAGTTCCAAGAGATAGAATCATGAAATCCCAATTCATCGAAAACAAGCCTAGCATCATCCATCTCGCCGCAGATCCCATACATGGAAATAAGAGCATTACAAACAGAGGTGATGGTCAAATATCCAACCTTGTGACAAAGTGAATGAACTTGTCTCCCAGGTGCCAATAGATTAGGGTCCTTAAGTGCAGATACTAAATTGATAATCGTAAGCTCATTGAATTCCAAGTTGCTCGAGTGCATAAAGTTGAAAACCTCTAGAGCTTCACCACCATCACAAGCAGCCCCAATCCGAGCAGTCCAGGAAACTACATCTGGCTCTGGAATTTCATCGAACACCTTCCGAGCATCAACTTCACTCCCACACCTAGAATACATGTTCATCATCACATTGCTCAAATAAATTGAACCCCCACATAGCAACCCAATCTTAAGAGAAAACCCATGAATCTGCTCACCTTCCTTAGCTTCTGTCAATGCCCCAACTACAACAGTCAAGCTAAATTCATTCAACTCCAAGCCCAACCTTCTCATTGACACAAAAACCGCTCTACCTTTCTCAAATTCACAATTCCGAACATACCCATCAATCATGGCAGTCCAAACAAAAGTATCTAAATCCAAACATTCCTCGAAACACTTCTCAGCTGACTCCAGACACCCATATTTTCCATACTTATGAATAAGCCCACTAACCAGAAACCCACTCAAATTAAATCCGAACTTTATACAAATCACATGGACCATCATGATTTTCTTCAAATTATCACATGATTTAGTCAGGGAACTCAAAGTATACCTATCTGGTCTAATTCCATGACATGTCAACTTATTATACAAATCAAAAGAGGCTGATGATTGCTGAAATTTGGCGTACCCAGAAAGCAAAGCATTAAAAGAGACAATGTCAGGGTTACGGGCATCGAGAAGGAAGCGAAGGGAGCGAGAGAAGTCACCGGATTTGGAGAAGTGAGTGATGAGAGAGGTGGCGAAAAAGGTGTTGAGGACATGGCCGGATTTGAGGAAAAGGGCGTAGATTTGGTCAGTAAGGAAAGGGGAAGAGAGGAAGAGAGAGTATTTAAGAGCTTGAGGGTGGAGTTCTCGGGCTATGAGTTCTCCAATTGAGGAGAGAGTGGCGCTAAACTTCCTCATCCATAATGGCGTTTCAGAGTTCCTGTGTAGAGAACTAAAGCGACGCGTGCTTGTTGGGAACGTGTGTCTAAGAGACATCGCCGGTCTCCCACGGAAAACGGTAATACTTACCTAGTTACCTACAACAAATTTTCAAAATTATCACTAGTTAATCTTAAATTTCAATTTAGAAAAATAATTGAATACTCCACAAAGTGTGTTAGCGTAAAAACAACTCGTTTATTACAACATAATAAATCGTATTTAAGTTGAAAAGCGTTGTGTAAGAAATTAATAAACCACTGTCATTTGAGGGGTGAGTATAAGTGGTAATGAAGAGAAAGAAAAAAACAACTATTTTCATTACTGGAAACTCTTGTTTCATTAGCATATGACACAATTTTGTGATAAAACAAGTATTTCCATCAGGCTCCATGCATTTGACAAGCGAAGGCATTCTTTAAAGCAAATACGACTGTACTTGTTTTGCTCAAGTTAAATGACAATATTAATAAGAGGGCAAACAATCTGATAGAGGATTACAATCAAAGACAATGAAGAATAATTCCTCGCCAAATATTACCAATTAAATTAAAAAGGAAGTGTGGTGAAGAGGGAGAAATAAAGACCAAGATTACCTGTTCCTGTATATATCAGATAAAGAATGTCTTCAGCGGCTATGGGAGCCGAAGACCAGACTAAGCAAAAAACAAACAGTTAACCTATGAGGACTCTAGGATTTATCCTATCAAATTCTATCTCATGTGCGAATACTTGCAACGTCTAAAGTTCAAAGACACCCTTGAGAGAATCAAGGTCACTTGATGATGATATGCAATGTAGCTATGCTTTTATGAAGTTTTTAATAGACAATGAAAAAACTATGAAAGATAATGGAGAGTCTATCCCAACTAAACACATAATTTCCCAAGAGCAGTGCTTAGTTTGTAATGTTTAAAACGTAATTCCAATTGAAGTAATTGAAACTAAGGCATGCATAACAACTAAGCTCACTTATGGGTCGTGCTAATGCAATATTTGAGTTTTTGCATGAGAATGAAATGTGCAATGAAGTAATTAAAAGGATATGAATGAAATGTGCCTCTACCAACTTAATCAAAGAGCAGGCAAGTAATACCATGAAAAGTGATGAGCAAATGCCCTTGTTTGGTAAGATTCCTTGCCTCCTGCAAGCATCCATATACCTAAGGACCAAAGTAAAGATTGAATAAGGAAGATATACGAGACATTAACATTTGGTAAAAAGCAGCAGATGCATATGAACTTACAAGTGTTACAAATGTAGTAATGCTAACTGGTAAAGCACAAAAAGGACATGAAGAAGGTTTTTTGAATATTACACCTATTCCATCATATCCACATTTCCTGAAAGCTTACAGTAATCTTATACAATTTAGTTTTGGGGCAAGAGGAAGAAGAAGAGTTTCCCAGTCACTACAAAAACAGTGGCTGAAAAATCATAAACCGGATTTTAACAACTGCAATTGGAAATGTGAATCCCTTGGCAACAAGAAATAGGAAATCAATTGTCATCAAATTATCCCAATGTTACAAGACATAGTTGTCCAAATCAAACAAAAAGCCTTAGTATCTTCCCACAGAGATCCAAAAAAATCAAAAACTGCAGCGATTTTCGAACAAATAACTGAACCACAGAATTTTCCTCCTTGTCCTCTCAGGCGAAATTAGGGGGGAAATACGATAGATGAGTCGATACATTATTGAACAACAACCAACAAGGTGACATAGCAACCAATAAAAATTAGGGGGACTTAAATAGGTACCAGTTGAAATTTAGAAAATAGACAACAGCTCGAGAAGTAATTATAGAAAACACCTACATCTGTTTCAATGCTGAGCAATCCATTTACTCAAAATCGAATGCGTCTCTGCCAACCTGAGATGTATAAAGAAGGATAGAGATGGGTAAATTTTCAGACAGCAAATCGATATAGAAAAATTGAAGGACGCACATAAAGTTCAGAACAGCCACCGGTGAGGCCACCACCTTTAAACGTTTCACCGCACCGAGAACTAGAGCTAGCAAACGGATACTGTCGGGTCGGGTTCGTGCGAAAGATAACGGGCTGAAAAACCCTTGACACTAACCCGATCCATTTATTAAACGTGTCAAACACGTGTTCACCCGTTAATTAAATGGTTGGAAACCCTAGACACTAACCCGCTTATTTCGTGTCCGGTTCATGTCATGTTGTTGTGTCATCCAGCTTTTCCCAACTCTATTTCACACTTAGCTTAAATTTGTATATTTAATTAAACTACATAGGTAAACATCGTGTCAGTTACGTATTCAACATTTCAACACTAACCCGGCTCATTTATTAAACAGGTCAAACACGTGTTTACCTATTTAATTAAACGTTTTAAAACCCTTGACTCTAAACCACTTATTTCGTGTCGTGTTGTCGTGTCATGTAACTTTTTGCTAGCTCTACCGAGAACATCTCAAATGGAGAAAATAATAGGAATATTTTGTCTTTATTCCCGTGTTTTACGTTTTACTATTTGTTTTAGGGATAATGACTTATAAATATCACATCTTTTTTTTTTGAAAAATATTGACTTTACCGCATAATGATATTGATGGGATTGTATTAGAGGGATGGTCGGGGTTGGTATTTCGGATTCCGTTAGTTTACAAGTCAGGTAACTTCGGATTTCGGATCAAGAAGTACTCAATCCTACCCCTAACTTAAGCAGTTTTAAG
>ONZE01012071.1:0-11889 GCA_900322265.1 Macarthuria australis
TATATATATATTTGTATCATTCAGAACTTGCAAAAAAATATAATTGTCTTTCAGAAAATTGAACTATTTTATCGTAAAGGATTTATTTAACAGTGTCTCAACTAAACAATGTTTTTTTAGAAATACGAGGAGCCATACTTGTGGCCTCCCGAGAGGATACTCCTCGGGTAGGGACCACCCAAAAAGAGGAGAGGAGATTTTGTTTTTGGAATGGCGTCCACATATAAATAAGGGGTAGATCGTGGATATTTATCACTAATAAAAAGGGAATTTTTTTAGGGAATATGAGGTTTTAAGAATAGGGAGGTTCCCTCATGTTTCATAAATCAGCATGGCTTGCGTATACCAGGTGTATAATTTAAATACATACAAAATTAAGGATACTCTCTGGTTCACGAGCGGGTACTATGAAGTTATGACAGGTGGTACTCTCAATTTACAGCGGGGTACACTTAAGTTAACATTAGTTTTATTGAGTTAACATAAGGTACTCTCAAGTTATATGAGGGATACTCTTGTATAGTCTATCGCATACACTTAGTCTATATAAGAATTTGTGCTCATAAATATCTTTGATGTACCTCAGAGTAACAAGATTGGTGAAAATCATAACTTCTATCACCTGAATTATGAAATGTCTAAAATATCCTGGACCCGTAGCATATTGTATCCCCCAAGTATCGAATTTGTGCAATTTCTACCCTAAAGTATCGATTGTAACAATTGTACTCCAAATTATCACATTGTAGCAAATCATATCCTGAGTTGATTTGAAAACCTGTTAATTGCCAACCTGTTAATCTTGTACATATGTCGATTAATACAAATTTTCCAAAAAATCCAAAAAAGAAAGTAAAAACTAAAGCGAAGAATAGAGAACGAGTGAATGATGCAAATCTTAGAATCCGAAAAACACTCTTTGTGGAATTAAAGACTTAATTGACGATGGATGAACATTCCTATGTATTTTTCTCGGGGCCTTTTTTTATTGATTTGTTAAATTAGCAGGTTTTAAGGTCAACTTAGGGTGTGATTTGCTACGATATGATAACTTAAGGTGCAATTTACTACGATTGATACTTTTAGGGTGGAATTTGCATAAATTCAATACTTTGGGGTACAATATGCTACGAGTCCAAAATATCCCTATCTAAAAATTTAACACAAACGCCCTTCTTTGTACCTTTTTTTTTTTTTTTTTTTTTTTCCATTTCTTTTACCGACCTTTCACCTTTCTTGCCTCCGTCTCCCTCCATGAATGTGCCTTTAGGAAGCTTGAGTGAAGATCCCTCCTACTAAAATTCATGAATAACACCCTCTCCCCAGATCTATTGACCTCCAAAGATAGAATTTGCACATTAGGTCAAAGTATATTCTCTGTCTCTCTTGGAAATTCAATTACAGAGAAATTAACCTTTCATTTTTGTATTATATATTTTACTCTGTTGATTTTTACCATTCCACATTTGTTCGATTTTCTGCTTTACTCAATTTGTGCGCTTCGAAATTGGAATTGAATTCAGAACTTCTTCACTGGTACGGAAGGGGAAGGCTCAATTTGTACCGTTAGAGATTTGTTCGATTTTCTGGTTGGCTCAATTTGTACCGTTAGAGATTTGTTCGATTTTCTGGTTGGCTCAATTTGTACGCTTGGTAATCAGAATTCAATTTATTCAATTTTGTGGTTGCCAATTTGTTTGATTGCTCTATATTTTGTTAAATACTTTTTTTTTTTCTTCCCTTTATCGTAACTGAGTACTTTTATTTCTTTGGATATGAAGCGTAGCTATGGCCGGGAGGAGAAGGACTACGCTCGTAGGGAAGGGGGCGCAGTGGGCAAAGGAGTCAAGAGAAGCATAATGGGCAAATATGTCTTTTTAGAACCGGTGAAGGCGTAAAGCTGATTCGCAACTGATTACTCCATTCGGTTGACTTGTTGCGAAACCGGATCCAATTTCTACCCGATTGTGATAATAATTTTTGAACAGAACTCGGCTTGAAATTTAGATAGAAAGTTATACTACTAATCTTGCCTTAAAACTCAAGAAAAATACCGATCGGATAAATTCCGAATCCAATCCAAATCAAAGTCGATTGTGATAACAAACTTTAAACTGAAATAGAAACAAACTCAAACTGAAATCGAACCAATGGAATCGTTTTCCAAGGTTGTCTCTCGTTTTTTTTTTTGTCTTAAAAATACTAGCAGTAAGTGACTCAAATGGATCTCTTTCAGGTTTTATTGATAAGAATCTCATAAGAGGATATCTTGCTGAAATAAATTTTGTGCAAATTCTCATATGGATGAGGTGTATAATGTATTCAATAAACTATAGAACAATACCCTGGTATAACTTGAGAATATCCATTAGGTTTAACGTTATAACTTGATAGTACCCGCTCGTTAACTTGGGAATATCCATAATTATTCTTATATAGGTTTAAATCATATACCTGGTGTACGCAAGCCGTGCTGTAAATTTGAACATGAGATACCCGAAAGATATTTTTGAAACTTTAAGATACTTCTCTATAATTTTTTTCAAATCTTGACGTATCTCTCGGAAATTTCCTCTAATAAAAAATTATTTCTTATGTCCCATTTTAATTGTTATATTTTTTTATTGGGATATACACCACTTTGAAATTTTAATTCCTAATAGGTTCTCCAACTTTTTTAAAATTCGTAATAGTTACCATTTTGTATTGACATTTTGACGAAGATCCTCTCAATAGCACCAATTATGAATGTTATTTGATACCTATTAATCCTTGCCCTTTTTTTATTTACCTATTAGTCATTGTTCCTTTTAGAATTAGGACAGATAAATTGAGACGGAGAGGATACATGTTACTCTCGGGGCGAACCGTTGACCGAGTCAAAACTCTTTGGTCCTTGCGGTTTTTTTTTGGGGTCTCTTTTGTGGTTTCTTTCTGTTAGTGTTTGACATATGTCATCTTCAACCTTTCTCCTACGACCTCTCTCCCTCACTTTTTACTCTCAAAACCGCCCTCCGCCCATCACCTTTCGCATTACTCAACCGCCGGCGGCGGTGATTCGCCGGAGACGCGGTAATCTTCGATTTCCCGATGATTCCTCTATCTTTCTCTCTCCTAACGGTCGAAAATTAGGGTTTTTGTTTTAAGATTTGATGATTGATGAATTTGCGCTTCTCAGAAATGATCCTCATGTATATCTTTTTGTTCTTAGGTCTATATTTATACACGGTCTTTGATTGAATTAGTTTATTGTTCGATGCGATGAAATTAAAATTTAAAATACGCGGTCAAAAGGAACAAATGAGAAAAAGTCCACCTTTTACCGAGTAAAATATTGAGGGAACGGTTTCTGATCATGTTCTGTTATCCTACGCGTTTTCTTTGGCTTATTTTGTCATCTTCCCTCGCTCTTGGAGAGGTTTTGTGTTCTTCGTTTAAATCAGAGTAGAAATTCAAAGTCGGATACCAAGTAGAATTGTGACCTTTTTCTTCCGAAGGTTTGTATTGTCTTTGAATTTGGTTAATTTCTTGATTATCTGTTTGCTGGATCGATTGATCGTTTGGGGATTTTTTTTTCCTGGTTTTTATGGTTGATTATTCATTTATTCTGCTTTATGTGCTAATAGATTGTTTTTCTCGGTATGGTTGATCTTAAAAAGCATGTAATACCACTGTTTATCTCCCATTTTAAGTTCTTTGATGGGATTTGACTTGAAGAAATTTCCTTCTTTTAGAATAGGGTTTGATTCTTTTACCATTATAGTTGCGTTTAAGAGAGTGATTGATGGACTCTTCACCCTCCGCTCAGTTAGGTGTAGTAGTGGAATGCATTCAATAGCAGACCACTTTTCAATTTCTTCTACAGATTGCCTTCCGATTTCCGACCAATGTTAAACTTGGGGTCTGTTTGATTGGGTGCAAATCTTTGTCCAGAATTTATTCCCCCATATCCTTTATTTGTCCATGTTAAAGTGAGCGAAAAATATATGTGGATCATTCTCCCCACACAGCATCTCAACAGACAGAAATCAAGGAAATGAATAGCGGTTGATTGGTTTTCCCTTTCAGGTGATTGGGGACTCGTTTTGTGTTAATGATATATGTTTAGTGATGGGAGTTCTGAGGAGCGATTCAATATAATAGCGTCCTTGTTTTTCTTCTTATTAAAATCCTTTTTTTCATTTTTATTGAAAAATTTCCTCATTCATGTAAATTATTACAAGTAGCTTTCATGATAAAGTAGAATTTCATCACCATGGGCTCTCAGTTTTGTTTCTGTAAAGGGAAAATTAATCGCTGATCAGGTTTAGTGGTCTGTGCCCGTTGTAGTCGAGGTTTTCACTTTAGGAGAATGTGATGGAGAGCATTTTAAAGATATTTGTCCCTTAACTACACGGGCGGAATGTGATGGACAGAAGTTATAAGCATCGAGCCTCCAGTTTGGGTTCTCTTTTTCGGAGGATAGCTATGTTACATGTTTTACTATTTTCCTTAATTTGATCAAGTTAACAGGATCCTATGAAAATTTGAAACAAATCATTCGGATGGTGTTATTTGTTTGTAAATACTTACAGAGGTTAAGATTTTGGAATAGGTATTAAGAGCTTGGATTTGATTCTAGTCTCAAGATGTGTTGTTTGGAGTCATTCTATGCTTGTAATCTACCAGATGTGCTTGTGGATCCAGTATGTTCATCATTTAATAGAAAATATGGGTTTGTCGGGTCAGGGATACCTATTGGTTACCAAGGTTTAAAGCATACTTTGTACAAGTGCTATTGAACATCTTGATTATATGGAATGCTGAATATGGTAGCGCATGATTAGGAGCACCTGTGTGGTCTGTAATATTCCTACTGCAGTTTTGAAAAAGAATGTTGGTTAGAAATTATAATGCTAGTACTTTGAAGTTACAGCATCATATGGATTTGACTCTTTCTCCTTTCATATTTGTTGGTGTCATGAAAGTACTCCATTTTGAGTAGTTAATCAAAATAAGTGTTCATACTTACCACATTGCGCCAAATTCGTTTCCAGTAAGAATGAATTTGACTTCTTTGAAGTGAGGTTTTCCCTTTACTAGTGAAATATATTATGTAATTGCTTTTGGAAATGTGTCTTAAATGTCTTTGAACTAGAAAGGTGCATGATTAATTTAGCACAGAGGGCTACATACTTGATGTAGGCTTTCCATGGATAAGGTTATCCAGATATTTTTTTATTTGCTATGACTCTGATTGGCTTATCCTACTATATGAGAGGTCCCACAAATAATGCATTATACTTTTTTTTGATAGAACCTGCAGATTTTATTAATAATGCATTATACTTTATTGAGAAGCAAAGTGGTAAATGTAAATTGAGAGTGGATTAATGCCTACTTTTTCATGTGTTCGGGAGATTAGATTTTTATAGTTGGCAGCTAAAAGTTGAGGGTTTCACTTTTATCCACTTTTGTGTAATCTTCGTACTGATATCCGCGTATGTAACAGAAACTTGTGGGTCATGGGTCTTATACGTGAAAATTCAATATTTGTTGTCCATAGCGATGGAAGATGTCCACTTTCAAGTAGCTTAAGAATCAAATTTTCAGTTCTTGTTCCAGGTGAAGAGTGGTGATTGTTGCCAACTTTAGTCTGAAAGATCTATATGAGTTTATGACTCTTTCCGTATCCAACGAAATAGAAAATCCTTTAAGTGTGTAAATGATCTTTACTTTCAGTTTTAGCCCATTGCAATTTTTCTCAAGAGACTATACGCGTGTCAGGGATGTGGTTGTGGCTCCATTCTAGATTTTGTTGTTGTTATTGGAAGATGTTGATACAGTATCCCCTCTTTCCTTTCCCTTTTGTCAATTGCTTTGCAATTTGCTTAAACTTCATGGTCTTTTTTGCAAAGAATTATTCAGATCTTGTTAACTGGGATAACTACTGTAGGACAATGATCCTTTTTCTCTTCAATCTGTCTACTATTGCCCTGTTTATCTTCAAAAAAAGATATTTTTATGCTCAGACAATGTTTGATCCATAATTTAGTGAAAGGGAGAGAATATGAGCTGCTTTGGCTGTTTTGGAGGAGGTGCACACCATAGACCTGTGGATAATGGAGGTGGTTACATGCCCAGAAACGCAGCAGGTACTTTAATGCATCCACACTTCATTCAGATGTAAAAATTGATGTTTCCATGCATTTAACTAGGAACAATTCATGCATATGCACGGTTGCTCCAGGTTCAAATCTTGGGGGTGCATAAATTCTAGTTGGGGAAATTTTCATAGCGCTCTAGTGGTTCGTAGCTGTAGTTTACCCCGTCTCCTGGCCTTAACCCTGAGTTCTAGCCTGTAGTAGGTAGGGCTCGGGGGGCACTCCTTACCCTTGTTAAAAGAAAAAAAAAAAGAAACTAGGAATAATTGCAGCTGTTTTCTTTTAATTATATGCTTTGTGCTTTTCCCCACCCCTGTGGTGAAAGAAAGGTGAGAAAATGATTACATGGAGGTTCTCTTTAATCTTGTAGGCAATATTCAACCTGCCATTATTTGAATAATATCAGGTCTCATGTCTCAACTCAACTCACTTTCCCACAGTCATCACCCTTTATTAATTCCTTAGAGATGACCGTTTTTGTATGGTTGTTCCATAATGAAAAGAACTGGAAGTCTGTAACCCGTTTATTGAAAAGTAGACAACCTGAATACAATGAATTGGTCAAAGACATTCCCTTTGTGGCCTATTTGATCCTGAAACTACAAGATAGTTCATTTGGTTGGTGGTTTTCAATCTAAGTCCGTTACATTATTAAACTTCTTCAAGATTGGAAATAGAAACTGTTTTTCCCCTGAAGTTAGTGTCTTATCCCCTTAGTTGATTCACCTATCCTGGGATATGTCTTGCTCAGCCTATCCTGAGCCTATTAGAAATCTCTCAGCCGGAAAAATGTTTGGTTCTAGCAGTCTCAATGGGTTTAATATACCTGGCTAGCTGATGGCCATCTTATTTTCTGCTTTCCGACTTCCCCTAGCTTGTTCTCATTGTATTTTTTGATCCCGAACCCTCCCTGGCTTAGAAATCCTGTTTATGAATTTTAATTCATTTTTTAGGAAGAGATGGGAATTATCATTTAATCGAAGATGCACCTAGCAAGCCACCAGTGAAAGTCCAGCCTATAGCCGTCCCCGCAATTTCCGTGGATGAACTCAAGGAAGTTACAAACAACTTTGGGTCCAATGCATTAATAGGAGAGGGCTCTTATGGTAGAGTGTATTATGGGGTGCTTAAAAGCGGGCGTGCAGCAGCAATAAAAAAGCTGGATGCCAGCGAACAACCGGACAATGAATTTACAGCTCAGGTTTCAGTACTTGATATTGAAAAGTTTGGTTTTGCTATGTTTATGCACGTTGTGCTCTGCTGTTTATCCGATCTCTCCATTTGCAGGTTTCTATGGTTTCAAGGCTAAAACATGAGAATTTTGTTGAACTTCTTGGCTACTGTATTGATGGAAATGTACGCCTTCTTACCTATGAGTTTGCATCAAACGGATCTCTTCATGACATCCTCCATGGTAAGCTATATTTCATAGTACAAATCGAAGGCCTTGTACTTCTGTATCTTTGTGTGCTTTTTGTCCAGGTTGATTGTTGTGTTACTAGTTTGCTTCATGCAATATTCTCACATATTCTTTAATTTTTGGACTTCGTAATGGTTAGCTTGGATAGGTGGATTTGGATTTGAAAGTCTGGTTTGAGCCAAATTTCTTGTTTGGATAACACTTGGATTGGGATTCGGTCCAAATTGAGCGGAAGGATTCATCGATCACGATTAATTTTTGGTCTTCGCTACCAATATCTACGGCCAACTCTTACATCTAAATCCAAGTGTTAGCCAAACATGATTTTGATTTCAAAAACAAAATTGTAAATTTATAATTTCAAATCACGAAACTAAAATCAAATTCTTAAATCCAAACGCAACCTAAAATTGTTCCATGTGATTGAAGATTTGTCCAAGTGTTAGCCAAACTATGTTGCTGTGGTTGGATTTGAAGCATATTAATTTATCTGATGCTTGTTGCAGTAATATTTGAGATATGATGGTCCTTTTTAGTGGTCTAAACTCAGTGCTGCTTGAAAAATGGATGAGCATTATTTTACTTTCTGAAAATTTGAACAAGTGGTGCCTCTTGAGCTTGGCTTAGAAATTCTTATTGCCATAGTCGTTATTGAAACTGGATATATGTTCACATAGAGCACTCCTGTGAGGTTATGAAAGCCAGTCTTTAGTTTGTCTCTATGAAGGTAGTACCTCTGTTTCAGTCTCTATGAAGCTATAATCTCCTTCATTAAAATTCAAATTCTCTTGACTCTCATTTTGTCCAGGGAGGAAGGGTGTGAAGGGAGCACAACCTGGTCCTGTTTTGTCGTGGGCCCAACGGGTCAAAATTGCAGTGGGTGCTGCAAAGGGGCTCGAGTATTTGCATGAGAAGGCGGATCCTCATATCATCCACCGCGATATCAAGTCTAGTAACGTGCTGCTTTTCGATGACGATGTTGCTAAGATTGCTGATTTTGATTTGTCAAATCAAGCCCCTGATATGGCCGCTCGACTTCATTCTACTCGAGTTCTCGGAACTTTTGGCTATCATGCCCCTGAGTAATGACTCCGAACCCCTCTGCCCACTTTTTAAAGTTGCTTACTGCTTATTTCGGGATATGATTGGCTTTAAAATGATTTTTCATCCTCATCTTTCAACCACGAAGTATAGAGACTTTGCTTTGAGTAGGGATAGGAATGGGAGTAGAGAGAAAGAAGGGGGGCGGGGGGGTTAATGAGAATAATATATGGTTTAGAAAGGTTATAACACTCCCTTTTTCTTTAACTCCCCTTAACACCCCCATATCCCAGTTTCTCGAGTGTCCTTTCTGGATAAAGCCTTCTTATGATATTCCCAAAAAATATTTCCCAGTATCTAGAATACTCATTTTCCTCCCCTCTCTAATTTTTTTTTTTTAAAAAATAAAATAAAATAAAATTTAGCATATGCATTTGCCTCTTAGCATTAAGGAGAAGTAGCCATCCTTGCACCCAAAGGGAACTGACATGGTTATTTGACCTCTAAATGCCTCTCTGTTATAGGGTACTGGCTATGGCTACTTACACCTTGCCCTCCTCAAACCTGCTTGGATGTGATCTTTGTTACATCGTGGTGGTTTTTTGTTCCGCCATTTGCCTAGAAATAAGGTGTTAGGATCCCTCTCCGCCCCGCTCCCCCTCCTTCCCAACACAGACACCAAAGAAAAAATGACAATAATGATTTGCCATTGGTGAATGCCAGTCCATACCCAAAACCCGTGAGCATATCTTTAATGTTGAGACTCCTTTAAAAAAGATCTCTTTGATGTTCAGTCTTCTTTTAAAAAAAAATATCTTTAATATTCAGAAGTGTTCTATATGGTTCATGAGTAAAAATATCCATTATTGAGAATATTATAACTCATCTATAATCTTGACTACCCTCCCAAACATGGTTAAGCTTGTTACTCTCGTCTACCCTCATAAAAACTTCCATTAATGTGTGGGAATTGGGATTATAACCCTTTTCTACTCCACCCTGTAGTATCCTTGTCAGAGCGCAATATGAAACAGGTTTAATGAATGGAGAAGAATAGGTAATTTTTCATGGTATCCCACAAAAAGAGTCCCTCTTGAAATATTCTTATCATCAATATGACGTGGTCCGACAGGTATGCGATGACTGGACAGCTTAATGCCAAGAGTGACGTGTACAGTTATGGGGTTGTCTTGCTTGAGCTTCTTACTGGTCGAAAACCTGTGGATCATACCTTACCTCGTGGACAACAGAGCCTTGTGACTTGGGTACTCATCTTATTCATTGGCTATGTTGTTGGATCTCTGTTAAGATTTGATCAGTGCCTTTGTATTTTTCACAAATCTTATAAAAACTTTATCGTGTCAGGCTACACCTAAACTTAGCGAAGACAAAGTAAAGCAGTGTGTTGATCCGAGACTGAATGGAGAATACCCTCCTAAGGCTGTCGCAAAGGTACACGTCCATGCCTGATACCCAGTTTTCATTCCTTCCACTTGGGCCCAGTAAACTTTGGGCCCGTAGTAACCAAATGACACCGTTTCCTGGTCTTGGTTCCTTCCCAAAAACCGAAACTTGAACCAGTCCTTATGGGGTGGTCTCAGTTCGAACTGGGAACCGTGGTTCGGTCAAGTGTTAGCTCATGGACCATGCTGGCATGGACCATTGGCCCAATAATTGGGCCATGCTTGAGAAAGTGGCCTAATTTGTTTGGCCAAGCCCATTTTGGCAATCCCGGGAGACTGCATATTTGCCGTCCCAGATTTTCTCTGGACTGTGCCTGGCTGACCCGAGACGTGTCTCTGGCATGGCTTTGCGGCCCATGGCATCGTTAGTCAGGTGTATCTTAGGCCTCGTTTGGTATGCATTCATGGATTTTAACACCATTTAAATTTGTGTGTTTGTATCCATGGATTACTAAAATTCCTCATCTCTCCAAAATCCCCCACAATCCATAAATTTTAAACCTCATATGGAGTGTGGCCTGTGGGAATCTAAAATCCATGGATTTTAAGAGGGAGAAAGTTTTAAAATCCATGAATTTTGAATGTTACCCAACACATGCCAGAATCTATGGATTTTAAAATCCCTCATTCGTTAAAATGTATGGATTTTGACATTCACCCTTGATTTTAACAATTGGATACCAAACGAGACCCTAGTTGTTGATAAAGGAACTAATTATTTTACAATTTCTTCTTCCCTCCCCCCACGACATGGGATTGTCATTCAGATGGCTGCTGTGGCTGCATTGTGCGTTCAATACGAAGCCGATTTCCGACCAAACATGAGCATCGTTGTTAAGGCCCTCCAGCCTCTGTTGAATACCCCGCGACCAGGAGCTGCCACCGATACTCCGACCTCATGAACTCTCTGATTTTCCCCTCTCCTTTTTTCCTTTTTCTTCTTTACATGTTTTATGGTATTTATTAATGCGATGCATGCCGAGGAAGTTTTCCACAAAGATTTTACTATCAAGCCTTGTGTAGGGTTCGTTTGGTTGGTTGGGTGATTTATAACTTGTGGTTTGTTCATAGTGTGATTATTCTTTTTAATTTGTTTGGTTTGGTGTCGAGGATCGCTCCACATTCTTTCAGCTTTAATCGCCTCTCTGATTGCTCTTAATAGTGTTAATGTTGTATTATATTGATTATATGCAAGTGGTAGTGAAACTTTCGTCAAGGCCAAGGGGGACGACTATGTGTATATTTAAGACAATTTCCTTTTTTTGATTGGTTGGCAATCAATGAGACTAGTTTAGTCTCGTCTCTGTTACATAGTTTATATGGATCGTTTAACAAAGTAGTCACAAGGTTATATGGGGTTTATAGGGTTTAACACATGGCATGACATGACAGTCTTGAGCGAGATTTAAAAGAGTTATGTATCGTTGAAGATTGATTATTTACCGTAGGAAAACTCATATTAAACCTATTTTACTTGTTGAACAAGAAGTAGTTGGGTTAAATGATATAAATATTATTATTCAAGATGAGAAAAATGTAGCTGAATCTCGAAGAGGAACTAGTCGCAGCACAGGAAGGCTAATCAAGTTATTCAAATCTTTAGTATTACTTTTCCATGAGAATGCCTCACAAATTGCGGATTCAAACGTTCACTATGTTTAAAATTAGATCCACCACCACAGATTGTGTACATCAGGTGTATCATCTAATTCTATACAAAGATAATTTAGTAAGTCTTGGGTGCACCTAGAGTATGTCATACACCTTGAGAGGGAGGAGTTATATTTTTTTTTTTTTGAAAAAAATGAGCAGTTTTTTTTTT
>ONZE01012237.1:0-10481 GCA_900322265.1 Macarthuria australis
AAGATGATCCTTAGTAGTCAAACTTTTTTTTTTTTTTTTTTTTTGATAGATAACAACTTCATTGAAGAATCAATAAGCATACATCCAGATTACAAAAAACTAGTTTGTTTCTAGCATCATAGTAGGCGATTAACCCACCTTCTAGGAAGGGTTGCTAACCGCTACCCAATCATGTGCTCAAACTAGTACAAAGTACTCCCCACCTAACAGCTCCACACCATGAGATTTACAAGACTCCAACAACCAATTATGGCTTTCTAAACTGAACTAACTCTTACTGTATGAAATGCCATAGCTACCTGACAGAATTCATCAGAAAACCTATAAACGTATTTCCTTACTAAACTCAAATCCATCCTAAAAACATTGTCCTTCTGTCCAAGCCCATCTTTGCCAAAGCGTCAGCCACTCCATTTGATTCTCTATTTCTGTAGGAGATTCTAACCCTTCCGTACTCTCTGCAAAATCTTCTAATCTTGTTCAATGCAAACTGAATTTCCCATGGACCCCCACTGTCCTCATTGCACCATGTTACAGCATTAACCGAATCAGATTCAATGTTCAAATCAAAGTCCTTTATCCACTCAGTTGTTAAAGAGAAATCCACAGCTTGTAGGATAGCCATAACTTCCGCGATGTTGATTTCTTTTGCAGCTACGGGACCTGAAAAAATGCATTTGAAGTGACCTTGACAATCTCTCAATACACCTCCGATAGCAGCCCCTTCACTGCTACCTCGGCTCGATGCGTCCACGTTCCATTTAAGACACCCTATATTTGGGGCCTCCCATTCTTCCACCCTATTCTTGACTTTTCTTGTGGTTCTAAACTCTTTAAGGCACAAGGGATTTCTTCGGATCTCCTCTGGGCTATACGGGCACTCTTCCCACCAACCTTTTAGCCACCATGCTGTCCTTAACCACACCAGGTTCGAGAGCTCAGCCACCTCCATTACTTTATTTTCAAAGCTTCTTGAGTTTCTTTCAATCCATAATGTCCAAATTGCTGCAAAGAAGATGGATAGCCAGATTTTTCTATTTAAGCCCTTTACTTGAGTATCTATCCATATTTCAAAGTGCCCCCTGAGTGAGAGTGGTTGGCACCCTTGCATGTTCCAAGGTTTTAGACAATTGTTCCACACCCTCCAAGCTATCGGACAATGCAAAAATAGATGGTCAATTGTTTCAGAGGAGTCTTCACACATTACACATGCTCCATTATCTCTATCCATAATTCCAAGTCTAACTAATTTGTCCTTTGTGTTCAGCTTTCCAATGATCGCAAACCAAGCGAAAACTTCCACTTTTGGTGGCACACACCCTTTCCAGATCCCCTTGATGCAATGTGGTGGTTCGGGTGTAGCAATTTCACTCTTAGCTAATTGCAAATACATGGATTTTACATTGAATTCACCTTTTTTTCCAAATTTCCAGAAATTGTAGTCTGAACTGTACCCATCCAAGTAAGCCCCCTGTAGGTCTTTATAAAGGGATTGGGCTAAGGTGATTTCCCATTGGAATAATTGACGTCTCCATGTAAATTGCCATTGCCATGAACATCCATCCCACAGACCCATAGAAGCCACTGTTGCTTCCTTGTTGACAGCAATAGAATACAAGCGTGGGTAGCGGCATTTTAGGTTAGAGTCTCCTAACCAAATATCATGCCAGAATCTTGTGTCGTCTCCCTTTCCAACCCTTCTTGCCCACCCTTTAAGTAGGGTGTTGCGCACTTTGATGTCTTCATTAACAGTTTGGCACAAGTCCTTCCAAATTCCGCCCCTTGCTGGAGTTCTAAGGTCTTCAGTGATTATCCTTGACCATAGATTTTGTTGTTCTGAGCTAATTCTCCAGAGCCATTTTGCGATGAGGGCTTTGTTCCTAAGTAGCGGTGAGTGGACACCAAGACCCCCCAGAGCCTTAGGTCTTTCGATACTACTCCATTTCACTAAAGGCAAAGCCTTCTTGTTTGTGTCCCCACTCCAAAAGAACCTCCGTTGGAGGCTTTCAATGGCTTTCGCTACCCCTTTTGGTAGTTTGAAAATGGACAAGTAGTAAATAGGGAGATTGGATAGCACCGCTTTGATCAAAGTCAATCTCCCCCCCTTAGAGAGTAGCTTTGCTTTCCATGATTGGAGACGTTTTTCAATTCGCTCTAGAACCGGTTGCCAAAAAGATTTTGATTTCGGCTTTCCTCCAATTGGCAGCCCCAGATAAGTGAAGGGGAATGAGCCCCTCTTGCAATGGAGACTTCTTGAAATCGATTCCATCTGCTGTTCACTGATGTTCATCCCGAAAATTGTGCTTTTGCTGAAATTCACCTTTAACCCCGACATAAGCTGAAAACCTATTAGGATTGCCTTGATATTCTGTATGCTTTCCTCGTTTGCTTCAGAGAAAACTATAGTGTCATCGGCAAACTGTAAGTGGGTGATACTTTGAGAGCCCGGGCTAGGTTGGAGACCGTGGATGAGATGAATCCTTTCCGCTCTTAATAGCAATTTATTTAAGACTTCTGCTGCTATTAAGAAAAGGAAAGGTGAAAGTGGGTCACCTTGCCGGATGCCCCTCTCCATCATGAAGGGTCTACATGGGGAACCATTCACCAATATGGAAAGCGAGGCTGATTTCACACATGCCATAACTCTATCTCTCCAAAATTGTGGAAAGTCCATTTGAGACATCGCCCAATCTAGAAAATTCCAAGAGACCGAGTCGTAAGCTTTGTGGAAATCCAATTTGAGTATTAACCCTTCCCTGTCGCTTCTCTTGTAAGAGTCTACTAGTTCGTTAGTAATAAGAATCCCGTCTAAGATTTGTCTCCCTTTGATGAAAGCTGATTGAGAGGCATCGATTATGCTAGGTAGCACTTTCCGAAGTCTGTTGGAAAGAACCTTCGCAATTAATTTGTAGACACTACCCACCATACTTATTGGCCGATAATCCCGAAGATGTTCTGCATTTGTTTTCTTAGGGATAAGGGTGATGAAAGCAATGTTATAGGTAGATGGCAGAACTCCTGATTCCCAAAACTCCTCAATGATCTTGTAGAAATCCCCTTTCACTAGGCTCCAAAAATTCTTAATGAATTTGAAATTGAAACCGTCCGGGCCAGGGGCTTTGTCTCCATCGCATGCTGCTAGTGCATCAAGAATCTCTTTCTCTAGAATTGGTTGAACCAGGGATTGCTGTTCAGAGTATTGAAGCTTATTGAAAAGGAGGTCAGAGCATATCGGTCTTGTTCTCTCTGGTTCTCTGAAAAAATCTTGGAAGAACTGTCTAACATGCCGTTTTAATACCTCTGGCTGGGAAATCCAATTACCATCAACTCGAAGTGCTAGGGTAGAATTTTTCCTTCTACGTCCTGAAGCTATGGCGTGGAAGAAAGAGGTGTTTTTATCCCCTAACTTTACCCATCTGTGTCGTGATAATTGGTGCCAGTGTATTTCTTTCCTTTTGTGCCACTTCCACAAGGCTACTGATGCCTCTCTTCTCCTCGCCAGTTGTGATTCGCTCAGACCTCCCAATGCAGCCTTCGCATCCAGAGTTTGAATTTCTTGTTCAAGGCCTTCAATCTGACTGTCTATTGAGCCAAAACCCTGTTTGTTCCACTGTCTCAGATGGTTTCTGAGTCCTTTTAATTTAGTGTTTAGGTCCCTATCCGTGGAGGAGGTTGTCAACCATGCTTCTTGTACTACTTGGTTAAATGAGGGATGATCAAACCAGCAATTTAAATTTCTGAAAGGCTTCGGTCCCCAGTTGATATGTTGTGTGCTCAACAACAAGGGACAATGGTCAGAGAGCCCCCTAGGAAGAAGTTGTCCTGAAACATCTGGATAAGCTTCAAGAATCGAATGGTTAATAAGTACTCTGTCCAACTTGCTAATGGATTGGCCCCTAAACCATGTGAAGAAGCCATTGGCTGGTGCTATCTCCATGACTTCTGTGTCTTGGATAAATTCGTTGAATTCAGACATTCCCCCCAAATCACCTTCGCCACTTCCTCTTTCTTCCCTTCTTCGGACTTCATTGAAATCCCCAATCATTATCCAAGGTAACCCCGAAGAATGCCGGTGTTCCCTAATCTCATTCCATACAGCGAGTCTTCTCTCCCTATCACAAGGGGCATAGATTGTAGCTATAACAATTCTCATATTCTTCTCACGCAGTAGCCCTTCTATAGCTATCCAGTTTTCATGAATGAATCTACTATTTGCTTGCAAAAAATCATCGCTCCATGCTATCATAATCCCCCCCGAGTTGCCGTTGGATGGTGAGAATTCCCATTCACACTCAGATTGACCCCACAAGCCCCTAATGACTCTAGAGTTCAAAGCTTCGCACTTTGTTTCTTGTATACAGAGAACATCAGGTTTGAATTTCTTCACTACTCTCTTGATTGCCCCTTTCTTAATTCTGGAGCACATCCCCCTTACATTCCATGATATTATCTTCATAATTAACTAAAAAAAAACACCAAAACACCAAACATACCTGGAATCCATTGCTTATACAGCTTCGGGATCCCGCCAGTGATCTCCCATCACCTTCAATTGGTCTTCCTCATTCAGTTCTTCTAATAATATTTCCTCAACCCTGGCTTTCAATTCCTGTTCTTCTCCATGGAATCGCAACCCAATTTTCATTAATACATCCATGATCTCCTCTAATTTTCGGGCAAAAACATCAATTGGGTCTAGTTTTTCAATTGGGTTGGTGGGCTCGGGATTCGCTTGGGGATTTCGATCCTTTTCCTTGGTCATCTTCTTCTTCCTTCCTTTAGCTCTCATCGCTGCTCTTTGTTTTTTGATGATTCTTGCATGTGCTCTCTGCTCAAGGGATACCATTTCTTCGAAGCCTGGGGCGATGGTGGCATCCGATGAGATGGCCTCATCTGAATAATGGTCTGTTGTGGACAGCTGGCCTATTCTTGTTTTATCCCCAGCTGAATTTTCATTAACTGAGTGATTGAGGGATTTATTTGGGCCCAATATATTAATATCCAAAAGGTTCAAGGTTTGGGGGGGCTCCTTTGGGCCCAAGAGATCTGGCCTTTGGAGTATAATGGTATGGGGTGGCTCTTTTGGGCTGCAATTGGGCTTAGAAATTTCCACATTATCTACCGTTTCGGACACGTGCTCAGGCGTCGCATCGTTTGCATTTTCCATGATGGTGCCATTAACTTCATTTGCTTCGTTGTAATCTAGGGCGGCTGGCGTGTGGGATTGTTCCATTTCCCCATGAGAGGCTTTTCGGTGAACTCCCACCGGTTTTGAATTTTTGCCGGAAAAGCTGCCGGAAACCGGTTGGCCTCTTAAGTTGTCAGTTTCTTCTATGGACTCCTCTGGTCTAGCGCTGGTTTCTCTTACCCACACATCAAAACCTCCCTCACCAAGGGTGATCCAAATTCTTTCCTCTATCTTGTCTAGCATCAAGGTATCGATCAAAATGTGCCCATACTCGAATTGTTCCATTGCCTCTGTTTGCTTATCAACACCGACGAAATCACCCCAAATTTCTCCTATTTTTCTGAAATTCTCTATTGACCATCCGTGAGGGGGGACACCCAAGCATTGAAGCCATACTCTTCTTGATGGCCCAGAATTTTCCGGTGACCAATTCTCGATCACACTGAATTCTGGGAATATTTTGTTTGGTTCCATGCCCATGATAGTTTCTTTGTCTTCCTTATTATCAAAAGTGAGGAGTGTCTTGTATTTGCCGGAGCTTCTTAGCTTGACTTTGTTATTGCCTGGCCAGTTATTTTCAAGCCATATTGCAACTTTTTCCATGGATACCGGGCAGTTTGAGTAGGCAACTACGGTGTTTCGCAACCAATTGTAGTTTTCCTCGTTAACTGAGCAAGCTACCGATCTCAGCCTTTCCGTATGCATGGGTTCTACAGCTCGGTTTCGCTTTGTGTTCTCTGTAGCCACTACATCCTTGTATGACCTGATAGGCCTATAGTTGTCCTTCCGTGGTAAAGGATAGTGGTTAGGTTTCTGTCTTGCATGCTTCTCATTATACATAGTAGATTGAGGATGACTGTCTCCCGATTCCTTTCCAGTATTTTCCTTGAAACTTGGTATTATCCCATGGTACCTGTTGTATTGCGCCCATTTGACGATAATACACTTATCTCTGACTCTTGCACCATTCAGCCTGGCAATAAGAGATTCACCTTCTTTTCTTGACCATACTTTCACAAAGCCAAACTTTAGGGGGTTATTTTTCCTAATTTTTCTTGAGACATAAGCATCCTTGGGGTCCCCGAACAGTTGCCGCAGCCAGGTCTGGTCCATATCCAGGGGAAGGTTGTCGACAAATAGGGAAGCCCACTCCATTGCATTTGACCTTCTACCGACTTCCTTTCTTCTGTTTCTCCGTTGAACCACTTGCCAATCACCGCCGGTTTCAATTCGCTCTTTCTCTCTCTTACTCTCTCTCTCTCTCTCCATGAACCTGTTTACTTAGTTTCTCCACAAGTAAAGTTGAAGCAACATTTGTACAACTTCCACTGTCGATAATAAGATTAGCGAGTTTACCATCGATCTTGCAACAAGTGTGGAATATTTGTACAAGCTCTTTTGGTGTAGGTTCTACATGAAGCATTCGTCGAACTACCAAACTTTCACCAGCACTTTCAGTAAAACTAACTTGGTCTCCCTTTCTTGAATTTCATCTTCATATGGTTCATATTCGATGTTAGGGAGTAGCTCTTGATATTCTTGAATGGTTAAGATTTGCTTGTTACCACAATCTCAAGCAAAGTGTCCAATACCAACCCATGTGACACCTCTGTTTCGATTTTGGTTGTGGAGTCGCTGGATTCTTACCTTTGTCTCCTTGTTTTGGTTCTTTCTTTTTATTATCTCCTTGTGTTGGTTCTTTTTCTTTTTATCATCTCCTTGTTTAGCCATATGAGTCTTCAATGAATCAACAACACTACTAGAACTTCTTACAAACATTGTGGAGTAAGATGGTCTCTTTTGAAGTTTTTCTCCTCTTTGATAGCTAATATGCAAGTCTTCAAAGTTCTTATAAGTGAGTAACTCGACCCGTTCAGAGATATTTGTATCTAAACCAGCCATAAATCGAGCCATACTTTGTTCATCCCTTTCCTTAATATCACAAACCAATGACAATCTCTCAAACTGTCTAATATAGACCTCTCTTGATTTTTTTATTTTTTTTTTTTTGAAAGGATATAAACCTCTCTGTATTAGTTTCTGTGCTATGCAAGATTTTCTTTGGAGTACTCGAATTCATGTGCGGATGTTGTATTATAGATGGCGAGATACTTAGGGGCGATGATTGTGGCATGCTAATCTAAGTTGAGTGTAGTTGTTTCCTACTCCGCATGTGTTGTTTATTTATACGAGTCATGGAGCTGAGGGAATTTTTTTTTTCTTTAAACATTTATTAATAGGTATGTAGCACTCAGAAGCACGTTTATAGACCTTATCATCCTTGAGCCAAATACTATGGAATCCAATGTCTAGAGTGGATAAGGCCCCAAACATCTTAAAGTCTCTCCAACGCTTATAGTTGGTGTGATGATTGAACAAACAACCTAGAAATCGTGGGTGCCACTGATCTCCGCAACTTTCCTAAAACTGATGATATGCCGTAGTTTCTTCACATGATTTCAGCGTCTTGTGATCAAGAGTTTCTAATAGTGCTGGAAAAAGCAGTTCTTCTCGGGCAATTTTGACTACAATCAACATTAATGTCATTCCCTGAAGCAAATTTCTTTTCATCTTTTTAGTTCATGGATACGCCAGCTCGAACATGTTGGCATGCTGTGAAAGGTGCTGTTCGCTCAACTACTTTCTTGTCTGCATTTGTTGGGATCTTTCAGGTAATCCATTGCTTTATGTGCTGGATTTTACAATTTAATCCTCTTGTTTCACATATTGGGACTTCACTTTGGTATTGCAGGGTGTTATTTGTTTGCACAGAAAAGTGGCGTCAAAAGACCACAAGCTTGTATATTGGGTTTCGGGTGGGCTCGCTGCTCTTTCTGTACTGTTGGAAAAGAAAAGCAGGCGGAGTGAACTTGCTTTATATGTTCTTCCACGTGCTGGAGATTCTTTGTGGTACATATTGGTGAACCGCCATTTTGTTCCACATATTAAGAATGCCGAGGTAATCTCCAACATCTGATTTTATTCTATATTCTGTTTTTTTGTACATCTTGAATGCTACAATTTGGCTAAGATTGGGAGTTTATTATACTCTGTCCATCCTAAAACAAAGGGCTTTTCCTTTTGAAATGTCCAAAAATGAAAGCCGCTTCCCCTAAAAACATCAAAATCTTGTTGGCTGATCTCGAAGAAAAACTGGGGCTAAGATTTAACGAGCCTACCTCGTGTGTATTATCAAACCAACTTTGCCATTATGCTAGCACCCTGTAGATGNNCCCCCCTTCCTGTGCTAATAAAGTTCTTCCCGGCTTCTGAAACCACCTCTTTGTATCGCCAGATATTGTGAGGTTCAATACATCTCACTGACCTAGACCTTGCATTGACATAATTCACTTAGAAGGATTTTTCTTACAAAAAATCACCTACTATCCGAAGTGACATTTATTTTGGATAGTAGTATTTTGAAAGAGTTAATTGGTGTAATTTTGGGTAGTGTATCTTTGGTAGTGGCATCATGTGTTGGTTTTGGATTCAAGTGGTCTCATTTAAGATTATGTTGGTTTGAGTGGATGGTATTTATGGGTCAATCGCTAAAGGCAGCATACTTCTTAACATCTCCATGCTGTACTTTAAACAGGATTATTGAAGGGGTTGCAACTCTCGCTTTAGTCTCTCTGTTGGTCTCTCCCTAACAGGGATAAGATCCCGCTCGCAGGATAATTGTGGGTGTGTTACGAATCCATTGTCCCACACCGGCCTAATGGTGGGTTGGTTGGTGTAGGCTTTATAAGTCAGAGTGGTTTTGACAGCCTTTGAACTAGTTTTTGGGTTTAACTCTCCCTTCATGCTTGTAACACGGTAATTTTTTTTTTTAACAATGGTAAGGAGGGCCTCTTGGGCCTGCCCTATTTCAGGGATCAGCCCAAGGTCAAGGCCAAGGGGAGGGGAAAGCTACCTAATAAATCCCAACTAATGTTGGGGATAGGACTTGAACCCCCAACCTCAAGGTTGGAAGTTGGAAGGTGGGGTCTCAACCATTAGACCCAACTTCAAGTCCTAATAATATCTCTAATTACTTGGTGACAATTTTTTTCTAACTGCTCAACTGCTTGAATTATAACACAGGTGGCTTTATTTTGTGCATGTATGGGAGGGATCATGTATTATTTAGAGCATGAACCAGACACCATGGCTCCATTCTTGAGGGGCTTAATCCGACGGTTCCTTGCAAGCCGAATAAGTAATCCGAGCCCTTCATCCAATCGTAGTAATAATGCTGCTGCTTCTTCATACACATACCTACAAACTCCTGATGCTTCCGTAAAGCCTAGATTACGCGATAGTGATGAAGCCCCAGAGACGCCTTCTGAGAAGTACAATCTCGAATCGATTCCGGGGCTTTAAAAGATCTTTGCTTATTGCAACTCTTGCTCATTCATTGATTTTCCCCACATTGTTTTAGCTATCTCATACTTGAGTCGGGTAATTTCCAGCGAGATATTCTTGTGTACTCCGGGGAGTGCCACACAAACGTACTCGCTTGTGATATAAGAAAGCATGATTTTTGTTTGCCGTTTGACACCCACACTTGAAAATTGGATGGTGTTTTGGGTATTTTATGCTTTATTGTGTAACAAGGGAGTACGATGATGTGGCACTCCGCCGAGTAAATAAGTATTTTTCATATCTAGCATTGGTTGATTTCTCTCTAGTTTAGGTAAGAGACTAAGAATATAGGAGAAGGAAGGAGCCAAGAAAATATTCCAATTTTTTTGGAAAGCCCTTGTATAACTTTTGGATATCTTCATAATTGTTTTGATCGGCGTAATAGATTAGAGAATGTCTCTTTTTTTTTTTCTTTTTTTTTTAGTTTTAAAAATAGTTCTTTTGAGTTGGTGCGTGTGATATAGAGGACGTTCATTAAATCTATCAAATATTTTATTTAGCTATTTGACTTTAACTGGAAGGACTTCGTATATGCTGTTGTGTAAGGCCGGGAGCCAAACTCCCGCCCCTCACAAAGGTGGGACCACATGAAAAAAAATAAAAAAAATATTCTATGTGTCAGCCGGGAGTTTGGCTCCCTGCCTTGAACAAGAAATTTCCTGTATTATACTCCCTCGGTTTCAAAATAACGTTCCTAGTTTCTATTTTGGTTTGTCTCAAAATAAAGTTCCTATTTCTAAATTTGTACTACTTTTTAACCTCACATTCCCATATTACCCTCATTTATTTTACTTTGTTTATCATTCCCCATGCAAATTACAACTTAGCATTTACTATCCATTAAATAATAGGAGATTAAAAATAGGGGTAAAATAGACCAAACTAAAGT
>ONZE01012279.1:0-16602 GCA_900322265.1 Macarthuria australis
TTTGCGTCAATTGAAGATATGCGTTAACAAGAGCAAGTAACCGAACAAGTGTCTTGAACCAATTACAATGCTCACGGACAGATGTCAAAGAATCCAAGTAATAAGTGGAATTCAAGTAAGATCAGCAAGTATCTTGCACCGCAGCGAAGATCAATAATTCCAATAGATAGGAAGTAAAAGAAAGAAGGATATGGACTAATTAATTAATTAGAACTAGATTTTAGAACACTCAAACTCACATAGATGGATGAATGGTCAACAAATAATCGAGCTCACTAAGAGGAATGATTAACCGGATAAATACAATCACAATCACATAGAAGGTAAAGGAATTAAAATAAATCTCACAAGAAAACAAAGCACACAGCTGACTTTTTATTTCAATAATCGCCCATCATATATACAGCCCAGCATCCATATGTATAAAGCAAAGAAAAAGGACTCCAACTCCTATTCAACATAAACAACTAATTAAGACTATCTAGAACTAGGAAACAAAAGAATTATCCTAACTAGAAAAGATAATAACAGATATTACAACAACAACAACAACAAGCCAGAGTAATCCTGCCTCAAAGGGACAGTGTCTTGGGGGTCAATTGTAGCACCCTTGCCCCTGTGTGTAAGCAGAGACACTGAAATTCCGATAGACCCTTGATGTGAAGTGATGCGACTATTTGCAACTTCACAATAAATAAGAAGTGCAGATAGTTTAATGAGCCAAATTGATTTAGTCCATTTTAATCCAAAGCCAAAGAATAGTGAATATCTTGGCTCCATTTGTATAAAAAAAATTACAAGTCAAGAGTAAAACATCTCCTAGGACTCTAAATTGAGTCCGGCCAAGGGAGTTAAAACCTCCTGCTTGTAAGCAAAGCTATAAATTAACTAACCCAAAGACTCCAAACACGCCAGCCACTACTCATTCGGCCAGCTCACTTCCATCACCACACACGTTTTTTTTTTTTTTTTTAACTTAATTAAAAATGCACCTAATTAGAATGGGAAATGACTAAAAGACAAATATCAACCACGGACAATAGCTCACTAAACCGTGTTTTCTAGCTGTCAATTATGCAAGACACACTTTGGTTCAACTAACCAAGGTGAGACAGCTAATTCATGCCCCCAATAAGACACAGTTTTAAGTAAGGAGCACCCTCTAACAGCCCCAATGCACGCCCCTTTGATAAGAGCCAATCACTCCCTAACTCCACTTGAATTTCTGGGAATGCTCCCTCATCACTCAAACTTCAGTAGTTCATCCCTATTAATAGAGCATGCTATTCATGGGGCTAACTTATGTTTATAATGCTCTTAAGCTGAGGACTGCAAAATAATCTTATGTAGTTATTTGAAATTCATAACATGCAGAGAAGCGTACTTATATGTTACACTGCTATGAAGCTAAAGATTTGAGAAATTAGACATTACCTTCGTATCAATACATTACACAAAAGTACCACACGATCATTGGGGAAAAGTGACGCAATGACCCCGGCAACAGCACAGGAAATACTTCTCTTCCTCTGCTCTAAAGTGACTGCACTTTCATCCACCACACGACCAGTCAAACTGAGACTGTAATCTTTACATTCCAGAGTAGATTTCACTAACACCATACACTCAATAAGAAATTGCTCAAATGACGAAATTTCAGCATCGGAGCTGGAGATCTTGTTTAAACAAAAATCAATGACTGGTGAAAGGACTCCTTTATCACCAAAAGAGTAGGGATGTCTTTCTTGAAAAGCAATTAGAACCTTCATCATTTTAGTGCATGCCCTTTTTATGAAGTCGCAGAAGTTAGGATGCCAGTCTTGAAAAGATGAATCTGCATGTTGAATCAATAACGCAATTACATTGCAAAGTTAGACAAATGAGTATCAATATCACAATAGCAGGACAATTTTCAGCTAAGGCTGCATTTGGATTCAAGGATTTGATTTTAGTTTCATGATTTGAAATCCTAAATTTACAATTTTCCATTTAAAATCTAAATCATGTTTGGATAATACTTGGATTTGGATTTGGATTTTGGGAAGCCCGAAGGCCCCGGACGAGGGATGTAGGAATTAGCCACAGATATTGGCCCAACTCAGAATTTCAAATCTAAATCCACCTATCCAAACTAACCATAAACAAGTTGCATGTGGAATTGTAAACCATTGGTACTAATGGTGAATATGTATAGACATCTCTTGATGCCAAGTAGACAACTTTTCTCAATACAATAAAATGCTGTGAACAAGGGGGAAATCCCAAGGACAACAAGGTACAGCCACTTAAAACCTGAAAGTTCTGCCAAGCAAGTCTTATGCCAGAGTGTTTCCGTAGCTAAATCAATGGCAAGGCCCCCAAATAAAGTACTCAACCTTCCTTCTTACAAGCCTAATTACTATTGGAAAAGATCCATTCTCACAGAGTAGATGCAATACTCAGCGCTTGACCTCTTCATATGCAATACTCAACGCTTGATCTCTCCATATCACAGAGTACATGCAGTAACGCTTGATCTCTCTCTCATACAAATGGGGCAGAGGGGAAACTTTATGAGATTCATCCACACTTTGTTTTGGTGATGGTTTTTTTCTTTTCTTAAATCTCAATATTGATAGAGATCTAAAATGAGGATAAAGAACACTCCCCTTGTTTCAAAATAAAATGTGTTACTGGTCAGCAGGACAAAAAGAAATAAACTTGGACAAAAATGCATGATAAGTATAAACTTTACAGCACAAGGAAAGTAGACAATTTTATTTATTTATGTAAGTAGAATGAGGAAAGAAGACATATTTTGGGGCAAAGAGAGTTGTAAGCATCATCAGATGCTAACAACATAACTACTGAGAGGCTAAATAAGGACAAGGAAAGCAGAATGTATCTTCTTCTTTTTTGTATATAGAATGAGAACAGATCACAGAAGACATATTTTGGGGCAAAGGAAGTCGTTACATAAATAGCTAGAGGGGAAATGGCATAATTAAAATACAGGTCAATGAAAACTTACAGTAAGGAAGAAATGATTGAATAGCACTCAGTAGCATGGGAGAAACCTCCTTGACTTGTCGCACTTCCTGAGAAGTAGAAACATGTAAATTTACTCCAAATAAGAATATATGTCGCGCACCAAGTCAATCAAAGAAAAGCAACAAACATCTAACCATTTGTAATAACAGCGTGAATTATAGCGCACCTGCATGGATTTTGAATCACTCTGGTGCCCCGAAATAATTAATTGGCGTATTATCTTTAAGCACAAATACCATCTCTCGCATGTTAGATAGATCTCATTTTGACGCTGGTCCAAGACATTTGAACTGAGGTTGCGTACCAACTCAACAAAACTATGTAAAATATTCTGTACATCACTTTGCCAAAGATGCCAGCAATAACCAAAGAAATGAGACGATATCTGCCGGAAGACCACCAACAATTACGTGTCATTAGAAGCGACGGGAAAAATATGTTTTAGGCTCCAAAGCATTCTTTTCTACAGGTAAAATAAATTCATTGAAAAGACACCAAGGGGATGTCGGCCATGTAACAAAGGAGGGCAAGGAATAAAATATGATTTTAGGCTCCAAACCGGTGTAGTAAATAAGAAACAAAACTTAGTATCACAGTAGCATATATACAGGATGTTTCTTTTAAATTTTGTTCTTGTCATAAGTAGATTGTTCTTCTCATACCAACCTTACAGTCTGCATTCATTGAACTACAACTTCACTTGAGCATAATGGATCAAAGACTAGCCAGCAACCAAAATTACCACAGAATTGAAACACCTGAGGCACCTTAGTTCAAGAATCTCATAATACACGTAATGGATATTCTACTACAATTTTTTCTTCAAAAATTGCCTCGGCAATAACACAATCTTGTAGTAGGGGCAGTCATCGATGACAAGGCGTCACATTGCCCCTGATCAAGAAAGATTTTAACGAATACCCAACCTGAGTATTTGCAGCAGATAATTGAACTCACATGCAAATATTATGATTTCAGATCTCTGACTGAAGGCCGGAGAACCATGATAGACAAACACAAAAACATTACATTCAATGCTCTTATCTCAAATTTTGACACCCTTCATTTCTCGTCAACCACCCCATTGCAGATTGGTGCTTTGAGAGTTAATCGTTCAGCTTCTTTGTCATCACGACATTGGAAAAGGCAACCCAGTTCAAGGGAAAGCACAGAGTAACCCTCAGACACACACACACACACTCACAGGGAGAGAATCAATGATTAAACAAATGCAAGATTTGAAAAATGCAAGAACGCAACAAAAAAAGGATAAGTCAAGCATGCCTCTGCATAAGTCCTCTGATCTGAAGTAAGCCGCTTAGTTGACAGTTCCTTCAGAGTTCGAAAAAGAATCAGAAATATCCTATGAGAAGAAAGAACATCTGCTGATTGAAGCTGCTGGGCTAAAACTGTAAATAGTTCGGGCCTGAAAATGATCGAAGTGAAGTTAACATAGATTAAAACAACAAAAGGGTTCATGGCAGGGAAGTAATAAAATTTGTAAAGCATAAAAAAGTTATAATAGCTGCAATATCTCAGCAAAACAACATTTCTGCATAGCCACATCACATTTGGATAATTATTTCTGGAAAAAACTTTACCAACCCGTTTCCCCATAATACCACTGTAACAAAGATGAGATAGTTAAGAAAAATTAAGTAAGCAGGATGGTCATAGAATAATCAACTACTAAATGTTACTATCATTCAGAAATCCATTGGTGTCTGCTCCCATAGATAAAACAACAACACCGAGTACCGAGTGAGGATCCCTCGCAGAGTTTCGAGAGGTCATGGTGTACGACACGGGAGGCAGTCGTAGTAGAAAAATTTTCAGACAGAACGTTTTGCAAAAGCAAACAAGAAACAAGTAAAAGTAGCAACAGCTAATAGTAGTGGCAAACAAAAATAAAAACAAAATTCAATAGTTATAATAGTTTAAATAGCAAATTACAATACTAGTGATTAAATAGTTATGTTAATAATAAAAAAGCAATAAGAACGCAGGGAAAAGGTAATGGTACAGATAGATGGCAAAAATTAGAAGGCATAACAAAGTGGCATAAAGAGTTACATCCTCGCTAAGATCAGAAGAGCCAAGTCCTTTCTGATGACCTCCCTTAGCTCTTGTTAGGCCTCCCTTGTCTTAGAATCTCTGACAATGATCCTCTTGTACCTCTTCACTAGGGTATTTTGGTGCTCTTCTCTTAGCATGTCCATCTGAACCACATCTTACTTTACCTAGAATGATTTCATTCTTAATTCTATCCTTCCTACTGTGATCCCACATCCATCACTACATCCTAATGGCAACCAATAATGCTTTCCTTTGAGTTCCAAAGGAATCTTGTCGCACAAAACTCCTAAGGCGCTCCTCTAATTGTACCAATGAGCCACTAAGCGGTATTCAATGTTTTATATATATATATATTATTCCACGCTGCCCAACAATCCTAACTTCATAGTCGATTCATCGATTGCATTCCGACTCTCCCTAAACTTGCATTCCAGGTAGTTCTTCTCTGAAACCCTTCGACTCTAAAGTATCATAGAGTCTATGTCATCCCCGTCTCATCAATCCTCAATGTGCACCTTCTGATGTCATCTGAAATTACTTCAGTGAGCTCATCCACACCACTAAACAGAGAAGGATCCAAAGCTTATATGACGTAGCCTCATGATGATAGGAAAATGCTCCAATTCCGCTCCCATTATCCTAAACTAGAGTTTTCCTACTTCATACACAGCCTCCTCAACAGACTAATAAAGCTTTATGGAGACAAATGAAATACCTACATATTACAGAGTGCCTAGGCTAGGCTTGGAGAGGAAAGAGGAGCCAGACATAATGAAGGAGCCAAGACTTGCATGATGACACATGGTGGGTTATCGAGAATGAACCTATCAAAAACTCAGATACACAAGGGTCAACTTTGAGTCAGTCCCTTTTTGCAACAATTATGAATGAGCTACAACTTAAAATGTGTTTTATTTGCGTGTAAAATTGTCCTAGTACTAAGGTTGGAACTTTAGGAGGATCTAAATTTGGGTTTAAGAAAGAGTTGAACCAAAAAGGATTACTTCCAAGGCAAGTTTAATGAAGATAGAATCAATTACAACTTGAAACCAAGATTGGTGGGTTGGTAAAGTCAAAAAAGCAATTCTTTCATATACCTTGGGTCGTTTCTTCAAGGAAATGGGAAAAGTAGATGAAGACAGCATATAACGTAGTTATTTGAGTTTATCCGATTAGAATATTCCACCTAAACCTAAAGGTAAGCATTTACTTTGCAGGGTATAATGTTGGTCACATAAAGGCCACAAATCAATAAAAGATAAGGATGCACCATTAGATATGGGGTCAGGATAGAATTAAGAATATTGTAATTAGTGAAAACGTGGGAAGCAACTTAGTAAGATGGCGAGACACACGCTTAGATGGTACAAGAATGTTAAGAGGAGGCATCAAGGTAAGAAATGGTAGGAGATTAAAGAGGCGCAGGAAAGTTGATGAGGCTGGACCAAGGAAAAGGCCCTTCATAAGACTTTGAGGTGTTCTAGAAGTAGCATAGCATACAGTGTGTCCTCCTCTAATATTTGTGTCATCTACTGGCTCTAAGCAGCCTTAGTGCTCTTTCTGACTTTTTGGTTTCCAACTTCTGCCTTTTCGTGTATGTTACCATTCATTTTTCCTTGCATATTTATACACTACTTTCCTCCACTATTTTTCCACTCTTACCACAGTTTCATTTATTTTGCTATCACCATCTATTATTCTGTATTTACCATTTCACTTGCTTTTGATTAACGATCATCGTCTTTAGTACTAATATTTTTCAAGTAACTCCGCAAATTCTTGTATAAACTAGGTGTATACTCGAAACTATAGAAATAGTACTACTGGTATAACTTGAGAGTACCTCTCTTAACTTAAAAATATCCATATTAATTTGAGAGTACCCTGTTATAACTTGGGAGTACCCCTACTATAACTTGAAAGTACTATCTCGTTAACTGGGGAGTACCATTAATTATCTTTGTATAAGTTTATATCATACACCAAGTCCATCCAACCCTTGCTGATGAGACTCTATTCCCAATTTTTATCCCTTTTTATTTTCCCTTTTATCTGCCACGACTACGAGAACCAGAAAGGCAAGCCATCCAACTTTTGACTAAGGGCATACATCAGCTAACCAACAACAACATAGCCAACTACAATGATGAAGCATATTTATGGCGTCCTTTAAAGCCCTGATTGTTAGCTTTTTATCACATAGATGTATATATACCTAACAAAATCTAGTTCTTCAATCCGTTTTTCTTGGTATCAACTTCAAACTCCATCGAGTCTTGAACAAAGCGTGAAGGGAAAAACATTGGCAAGAGAGAGCCTAATCTAAGCAAGAAAACACTTCCACATGTGAAAACTTTTTCTCATAACTTTTTTGAAAACACTCAGCTGAAGCACTTAGCACATTGCAAATCATCTCCTAACAAATCACATTCAGTTCAATTTACTTTTAAGTCAAAAGCATTCAACTTATCTTAATCATTATATTCATCCAATACAACTCACAACATATTTAATTATGGTATCACAACCAACTCTAGGCATTTAGTGGAGGAGGATTAGAGCTGGATCCCACATATGCAGATCCACGTATGCAGACGTATAAAACAATCATCGTACGACAACATTGTAGTCCTCGAAAGCGATGGAATACGTAAAGCCCTAATGAGCTTCTTGGCAAAGTAGAGCTTAAGAGGATTGGACAGTAATATAAATATATAATAACAACCATTTTGAAAATTTGCAATATCATAACTCTGGATTTTGCAGAAACATAATGAAGTTTGAGGTTATTAACCAATTTAGTTGAGGATTTCCAGTCTTTGGTTATATTTTTGCAACTCTCCTAGGTTACATCCTCAAAATTCATTATGTTTTTGCAAAATCCAGAAGGTTGTTATGATATTGGAAATTTCAAAAAAAGTCGTTATATATTGATGTTCCTGGAGGATGAAAATACTACATATACCATTAAGATGTACCTTCTATTATGGAAACCAATTAAGAAAACCTATTAGTTAAGTGTTTAGGTTATAGGGACACCCTCGAATGTTTTCTTGGACATCGTTCCACAAGCACTACCTTCTAATATAACATTTTGAGAACTATATCTCATGAGACTATAAGGACCGTGGCACTGAACCCATCCCGGTTCGATTATTAGCCTAAGTTGCACAGACACGGATACATGACACACGATACGACACTCTGACACGACATTTATGAAAAACTGATTTTTCTGACACGTTGGGACACGCCAGATGTTAAATTATTATTTTATACATGTAAATGATATGTTTTCGTGGTTTTGTGAGGAAATATCAAACAATTGTACTTGAAATACCAATGGAAATGTGCAATTCTTGCAAAATGGTATATATAAATCTAAAAAACAATTGAATTGAAATTAGTGCAAGCAAACGCGTGTTGGACAACCGTCCTTGAGTGTCGGTGTCGGACAATTGTTGGTGTCGGACAAGTGTTGGACACGACACGCCACCTTAAGTAGAGTATCCATGCTTCCTAGTTATTAACCACATAAAATTTTGGGAAATTTGATGGGATGACCATGTGTTCTTCGACTGCAGTAGCCTTGAGTTCCATTTTCCGGCATTTTATTGGAAAGAACCCTGAAGCCACCTAAGTTTTGCACTGAAATTGCTAATAATTTCAATTTTAACCTTAGTTTAAACATTGGTTCCAATTTTAACCCTAATCAAACCTAAACCCAATAAAAATATTAAAATAAATACAAAATCTGAAATCAATTCTAAAAAGATGAAATATAAAAATTACATTGAATACAAAAATCTATTGAAACAAAAAGATCAAAATCAAAAAATCAATGAAGTCTTGAAAAATTCACATATAAATTTTAAATTAAAAAAATACAAAAATTGCATCAAATAGAAAATCTATGTGAAAATTGAATTTAGAAAAGTGCCTATCCATTCTATCATCCCAGTAGAATCTCCATTTCCTCTTTCCATCTCTATTTCACCATCTTACAAACCCTAATCAATCATTGAGATTTACGTTGAGTAGCAAGGTCAAAAATCTAATTCCTCTCCATTTCATCACCTAACTAGCCCGATCTCTTCTATTGTCGGCAAAACCCTAGTGCCAGATTGAAGATGTGAATCTGACATTAAACCCAACCAGTCCCGTCTCCTCTTTCCAACCACCCATATGAGGTTTTCCTAACCATCGGATTTTGGATTGTAGCAGGTGTGAAGATTTTATCATTTTAAAAGAAGAAGCATTAAGTTTGTGGTCTTATACTGGACAAATTTCTTGGAAAGCATGAATTTTGAATCATGGGGAGCAGGGGAGGGGGGCAACAGGGGGTGGGACATTGTTTTCAAAATTTTATAATGTTCATACTTTTTGTATTTTCAAATTGTTTTTTTTTTTTTTATGATATGGCTAATTGTTGTTTTTAACTTTTTAAGGTTTTCTACAACATATATGTATATATTTATTTACTTTGTATATTTCAACTTATAGTTTTAAACTATTTGTCAATTGTTTTGTTTTACTTAGATTTTTAAGATATTTTTTATTATATTTTTCAAACATTTGGTTTTGATTTTTTCCTTTAAGATACATTTTATTTGTGTTCTGCAATGAGAGAGGGTGAAATCTGGCACCCTCTCAATTGGTCTTGGGGTGGGAAAAAGAGGGAAGAGACAGTAAGAAATGTAAGGGCATTTTGGTCATTCAATTGAAAAACTAACGATCAAATTACATTGACTAACGATCAAGGTGCTATGGTACAAAAATTTCACCGCTCAAGGTTACCACTAGAAATACGAAGTACATAGTTAGCCTAAAAGAAAAATAAATAAATAAATGGGAGTAAAGGGAAGCCTCAAGTGACCGACTAAAAAAGGTTGCTTAAAAATATCTAATATGTGTAATCAGGGCTAAAGCACATATATNNCCAATTATTATATAATACTTACCAGTAGTCAAATTGAAAACTATTCTCTACATTTTAAAAGATAAATTCAAAAAAGTGCAATTGCTTTGTTTAGTCACTGCACAATAGCCAAGAGGCCTAGCGGGTATCCTACTTGGATTACGCCATATATACAAACAGTACCTCAAACAATGAATCACTTTCTAACCAAATAATCATAGCTCCACAACAAAATTTCCAATATAAAAGGAGAGCGGGAAAAGTACATTTAAAAGGGAGGGGGAAGAATTGTGAAGCGGGANNNTCAAAATTCGATCTCCACCGTTTAGATTTTAGGCCAAAAAAATGTTATGAAGGTGCTATCAAAATTTCAGCTAGTACTTGTTCTTACTTCTTTTCCTAGTTGAATTGGGTTGATTTTGGGTATATTTTCGTCTATATAAGGGTCAAACGCAGCATTGTAATAATGAGTTGATGATTAATAAAAATTGAGGTTTCTCTTAGAATTGAGTTCTTTACGAGTTTCTCTAGTTCTTTCAATTTCACTTTGTGAGCTATTGTTTTAATCTTCAATCTTCTTTATATCTTTTGTGGATTAGTGGAGATTTCCTAGGCTTTGATTCAATTGATTTAGTGGAATTTCCTTTATGATCAATTGGTTAAAGTCATATCTTGTTTGAAGTCATACCTTGATCTTATTTGTTTGTTTTACTACATTTGGCGCTCAAACTACTGTTCACGTACTATCCAAGGGACAATTTGATCATCATTATCGAAATTTCATTGAGTTTATTTTGAAGCTTCCGCATTTAAATTCACATCAAGTGATATCCTAGCTAAATTGGAGCTTTTTCAAGTTTCCACCGATTCAAGGGACAATTTGATCATCATTATGGAAGGTAATTCTAATGTTTCCTATTATTCTATTTCATTAAGATTGGATAACATGATTGACTGGTGGAATGGCTACAATCAATCTATCTTAAATATCACCAATCAAATACAAAGAATGATGGTTGACTTTGAAGCACAACTTGAGAGACAAGAAAACCGGGTAATATGGTCAAACCTTGAAGTATGGCCGGGTTGGTGGACATTACGGCGTTTCTGGCCAGAGCAAGATGGACAGCAGCAAGGTGACCGGTGACCGGCGAACGGCAGGGTCATAGTGGTTATCCGGGCAGTTTTTGTGGTGGTTCTCATAGTGCTTATCATGACCATTTTGACTGAGATGTGCCAAAGAAGAGTGCTTTAGAAGAGTTTGAAGAACTTGTGAAGTACATAGGAAAAGAATGGCACAAATAAAGAAAGAAAGGATGGAGTTAGAGTTGAAGCCATTGAATGAATCCCTCAAGTTGAATTCTATAATTAAAGAATATGCACAAGAAAGATCAAGGGAAAATCAAGTGACGAAGTGTTGAAACAAGTTCAAGAGATTTGGAGGTAATCCTAGAAGTTCCTACGTCATGTGAAACAATTGAGGTTATTCAGCCGACTAACTTTGAAACATGTGTCTATCCACTCCAATGCTTGAAGATACAAGTGCTCTACTTAATGTGTTAAAGAACAATGGTGATTTAGAGCTTACAAGGAGGCAAAGTCAGCAAGTTAAGGAACCAAAATGAAGAAATCCAAGTGATGAAGTGCAAGCCAATCAATCTCCACACGTGGTGAGAGATATTGGATGGATCAATGGGGTTAAAAGCTGATCAAACTTGTTTTTCCAAGTATGGGACAACAACTTGTGATTTGTTGGAGTTCTACACTCATAAAGAAACTACTGAATATGATTGGAAGAACCAATCCGGGTCATAACTATAAGTGGTGTTCAAGGCTTGATTGGTGCGACATGGTTTTTGTTCCGGGTGGGTTGGCTTGGATTCAAACTCAAAGATTTGTCTCCTCTTTAGAGTGTTTGATGCGGGGATTCTATGTTGGAGGTCCAATC
This sequence comes from Macarthuria australis, assembly GCA_900322265.1. Classification (NCBI taxonomy): domain Eukaryota; kingdom Viridiplantae; phylum Streptophyta; class Magnoliopsida; order Caryophyllales; family Macarthuriaceae; genus Macarthuria; species Macarthuria australis. The sequence continues at coordinate 11,973 of ONZE01012279.1, forward strand.
TTTTCCAACACGGGGAGCATGATGCAGAAGCATCCTCTCAATGTATAGATGCTAAGACCCAAAAATAGTAGCTCGCTCAAACGACGATTCTGGGCAATCCGACCCGTCAATTTTTTATCTCCACCGTTCAAACTTCAGGCTAAGATGTTACGATTAAATTTCAGTGACCAGTTTTGATCTCTAGCCCGAGATTGAATGATGTGTGTTGGTGTGCGTTTGGGCATCCTAGGTGTTTCCACATACGCTGATTTTGGAGCATCATATCTTACTTAATTTTACTTGTTAATTTTTAAGGGATGAAAAAATAAGAGGAAGGTGAAGAACATAGAGATCAATTTTCTAAATCTAAGCTACTTTTAGAGGTTATTTGACTTAGGGATAATGACTAGCAGGTACCACTTTTAAGTTTTAGTTCCTGATAGGTTCTTCAACTTTTTAAAAATTCCTAATAGGTACCATTTTTGTACTAGCATTATGACGAAGATTCTTTCAAAAGCACCTACTAGGAATTATGAAAGTTATTTGGTACCTATTAGTCCTTGCCCCTTTGACTTATTTTGGGTGGCAGCAGCTAAGGGGGGCGTTTTCCTTGGTTCTCCTACTTGTTTTCCGTTGTTCTTTCATTATTATACCAGGTTTAGATGTTACCGTTTAATTCCTAGAGAGATTAGATTAGTTTGTTCAAATTTTAGTTTGATTAGGAGTGCATTTCAATTCCTAGAATTAGTACTTGTTCTTAATTCTTTTCCTAGTTGAATTAGGTTGATGTTGGGTTTATTTTGTCTATATAAGGGGATCAAATGCAACATTGTAATGACTGACGATTAATAAAAATTGAGTTTTCTCTTACAACTGAGTGCTCTTTGTGAGTTCTTTCAATTTCTCTTTGTGCTATTGTTTGATCTTCAACCTACTTTATAGCCTTTGTGGATTGATGGAGATTTTCTAGACTTTGATTTAATTGATTTGGTAGAAATTACATTATGGTAAATTGGTTCAAGTCATATCTTGATCTTATTTATTTGTTTTACTTCATTTGGCGAGCAGAACTACTATTCACGTGTACTGTTCACGTACTATTAATAGCTGGTCCAAATTTTCATTGGGTGTACTTTGAAGCTTCCACATTTAAATGCACATCAAATTGACACTTGTAGATCCATTGGCCTAAAAATAGAGACTAGATGGCATTTAGCGCTTCATCATAATAGCTCGACAAAAGACTCAACATGCCAAAAGGCTCTTGAACTTATTTCCTTCCGGTGTAGCCAATATACAACACATGAATCATTCTCCTAAGTGTTAATCATACAAGTATTACCCTTATGAAGTTTAAGCTTTTTCAGGCATATCAAATGAGAATGTCCACAACTCCAAATCATCTATCTATACAACAGCGGTAAGAAACATCCCTTCTCTTCACAGGTCTTATACATCCCACCAGCAAGAAAACCTACCCATAGGAGGGGATGAAAGGCCGTCTTCAATAGAGATCTTTGCTTCAGTATCCAAAGAAATATAGAAGCCCTAGATGGAACTTAACTTTTCGGGTCTCGAAAAACAGATAAAAATTTGGATAGTGAATTCATCATACCAAACAAAAAAAATCATGCAAGAGGTTTAATGGGGAAACCTCAAGACAATCAAAAAACACCACCAAAGAATTCTTAGAAGAGCTAAATTTACTTGATCCTAATAAGAAGGAAACCACCTACATATTTACTGAGAGAAAACAGAGTTCCCATCTTTCGCAATTCACATAAAGAAGAAATCAATTTCTCCCATCCTTTGGCAGGACAGCTCCAAAGTTAGAGTAGCTCCTTTCCAGTGTCGTAGGGCTTCCTGTATTTCTATTCGGCTATACCATCCCCCCCCCCCCCCCGAAACCCTCGGCGGTTGCGTCCTTACAGTTGTTTGGACAACATTAAGTCAGAATGGCAAAAGAAACGGAAGGAAGCGAGTGGAAGAGAGCACTAATTGGATCTCTAAAACTGCCAGCTATGAAGGATATAGGATTCACCTGCTTCCTTCCCCCTCATTCTTCTCCATTAACTCCACCAAAAGAAGCTTCTATAAAGCTTCATTCAACATTTTAAAAAAGATAAAAAGATCTTTGATGGCCAAACCTCTCCATATGACATGTAAGTTGTAACCAGATACCATCACGCAGAGTTCAAAAGGGAATGACTATGAATGTCAACCAGTTTATTTGAAGTAAACTTAAGGGAAAATGGGAATATAGAATGATGCGGGTGCATCCCGGATTAGTCACTCACTTAGTGGGAGGAAATGGTCTTTGTTCACATAGAGCTTGATAGTGACGTATTAGGAGTATGGGTTTTTATCCTTTATTTATGTCTAAGCGTAGTAGGTTTAGGCGTCTTGTTATGTCTATATAAGCCTTAGTTCGGCTACAATGTAGTGTGTGTGTCGAAAATATTGAGATTAATAATATTGTGTTAAGCTTTGGGTGTTCCTTCTCTGTGTGAGTTCATCGTTTTATTAAGTCAACTTCGTGAGGCTTGATTTAACACCCGGTTTGTGGATTAACTTTGTGAAATCTATTAATCGTTATTCCCCTATTCAACTTTGTGAGATTAGGAGAATTAAACCTTAGCTCTAGGAATCCAACTTCGTGAGAGTTCCTAGTTCATATCCCCTTTTATTACAGTTTTCTTTCGTTTCTTGCTGGTTCGTGAGTTTCATTGAGCTTGTTCGAGTTCTTGGATCGTTTGATTTGTTTGTTTCAAGTCTTCCGCTGTCGTATTCATATCATAGAAAGCAATTGAATACCATATAGTAGCTGAAGCTTTTATCTTCAGGGTGACCTGATCAGATTTTCAAATACCCACTTTTTCCTTGAATTTCACAAACAATGACGTAGTATCTATTTCTATTTGAAACTTCTCATAAGAGGAAGACCCAAACAAGTAATGGTAAAATATGCTACTTCAATATTATCGTCAAAAAAAAAAGTTGAAAATTGAAAACACACAGGAAACTCTTCCCAAAAGGTTTGTCTGCACCCAAGGACATTTCAACAGTAAAGTAATACATGAAATAAATCCTAAAACATGTTTCACATCATCAGTCACAAAGGGACGTAATACAGAACCTCCAAAATTCCACTTAGGATCCCTTGAAATTATTTCCAGTGAGTAATTCCACAACCGGTTCTTTGCCCTACAGGAAGCAAAGAGCTCTACAAGATCCCATTAACAGCCAAGAAAACGGCCGTCTAAAGAGATGAGTATGGGGGTAGTTGATATACAATGAAAAGTCCACATTTTACACGAAGTCCAGTCTAAAATATACAAAACGTAAGTCGAAAGTATATATCTTCCTTTTTCTTTTATCAGAACAGGTAAGATGCCCAATAGGAAGTAGGGATGTAAAGGGAAAATCCCATCCCTAACAAAGATAGGAACTTAAACCTAGGAAAAAACCAAAGTCAAGCACGGTGCATGCCACTGCGATACCACAAACTTCTCTAAATGAACTATATTTCTTTTTCCAATAGATATCACTTAATGGCCTCTAGTAGAGGGGTAATATGAAAGAAACATTAAAATTTCTTAAGCAGAAAATGCATGTTCATGTCTCCAAACATAGAATCAAGGGATAGCCATCAACAAAGGAAAAATAAAAGGGGAAAAAAAAAAAGGGAAACTGTATGGGGTACCCTTGAGATATTTGAAATTATACTGGGTACCCGTGATAGGATTATTGGTACTGAATTGAGACATGTAGTGATGCAAGGATAATTTGAGATTTGTCAATATTTTAACAAGCATTCACTGCATGCTTACCATTCTTTAGGATAATCAAAGCGTGCAATTTTCGAAATCAGTACAGCCAACATCAGAGCTATCTGTATCAACAAAAATTTAAGATCTTAGCAGACAGAAGATATATGATGCAGTTTAGAAATACTGGACAACACCAATAATCTAAATGACCACAGATGAGATATAAGCACCACTATCATGCCAACATTGTTAGATAACAGCAGGAAAGCATTACACAGAACCCAAATCCATGGGCAGCAACAATCTAGCTAGTCTACATAACAAGAAGCAAATGAAAACAACAACATAGACATAACCTTATCATTTTCTTCTCTCAAATAAGACAGCAATTTTTGCCTCAGATACATCTTCTCATCACTGCTGATTCCCCTGAGAAAAGCTTTTAACAAATGAGTTCCAGGTAGTGAGAAATGAACCGACAAACTAAATGCACATGAATCAACTTAAAATCAAGAAAGTGGAATACAACCATAAATATCTCTCATGGCTCTCAGAAGGCAGGAATAATGAAGGAAGCGGGCAAAAATAAAGCAAGTGATACCACCCATTCTAAAATGGAAAGAGGAATAGGATGCGTGCAGAATTCTTATTGATTTGCAGATCAGAATAGCAAAATTTCTGTAGTATGATATTCTATGTTGATAGATGAGGAATGAGTCATCTATAGCATTTTTATATAGGCATTGTCATCCATAAACCCGTTAAATATAAACTTTAGATGCCTATAATAGCAACCCAGATAGCATACCTTCAAATTAAACAAATGCCTTCAAAGATATCCACAGTGAGTTAGATAACCCTTAACCCCCCCCCCCCCCCCC